>JAJJMB010000242.1:961711-1012343 GCA_023531105.1 Papaver atlanticum | reverse complement strand
AACAACTTTATTTAATTTTCGAAAATCCTTCACAAGCCCGAGTTGAATGAACTCTACTTATCACTTTTATCTTGAATAAAGAGATTACTCAATAGTCGTTCAATTTCACAGGCATCTTAATTGAGTTTAGCCTCGGGTAAGGTTTGTGATGAACAAGCCACAACATTTTCTTCATGAAGATCCCTTAGTTGGGAATCACGATCTTTTATCATACCAACCATTGTATTGACCTTGTGTTTCAGCCTATTGACTTCTACATCCCGGATTCTAACAAGTTTTAGAATCGCTGCACTCTCTCGGGGTGCTTCCCTTTCTTCTTCAGAATCAGATTAGTCAGAAAGAAAATCAGGATAACACATATTAATACTTGTCTGTTTCGTAAGAAAAGAATATTCATCTATATGTGAGATTGACAAGTCTTTCTCTTTAATAGATTTTATCGAAACAGAACTTTTGTCTCTGGTGATGCGTTTGTCAGAGATAGTACTACTGTCCATAGAGACAGATCGCTACAAACATAGACTTGTAAGGTCTTAAACGTGTTTGCCTGCTCTGATACCAATTGAAAAAGTGGGGGTCTAAAAACCACACCCAATATTTCGCTCAGTAATATGTATGGAAAAACTCCAATATAATTCCAAGAAAATCAATTATTGTTAGACTCAATCAATGGAAATATATCCAAGAGTTGTATCTCTGTTTCACAATATAATCAGCAAATCAAACGGATAGAAATCCATGAGCCTGATTATTGTGTGAAACAACTTGAACGGTACCAAAGACCAATGTTCAAGTGTCAATCAATTTATATCAACAACCAAGGTTGGATTATCTAATTGATTGAACTACGCACAACCTGTGAGATTTCAATTATATAAACAAATATAATGTGAAAAAGAAATAGCACAGACAACAGAAATTTTGTTAACGAGGACACCGCAAATCCAGAAAAAACCAAGGGACCAAGTCCAGATTTGAACACCACACTATATTAAGCCGCTACAGACACTAGCCTACTAAAAGTTAACTTCGGACTGGAATGTAGTTGATCCCTAACCAATCTCACACTGATTAAGGTACAGTCGCGTTCCTTACGCCTCTGAATCCCTTAGGGACTCTGCGCACTTAATTCCCTTAGCTGATCTCACCCACAACTAAGAGTTGCTACGACCCAAAGTCGAAGACTTGATAAACCAATATGTCTCTCACAAAAAAGTCTATTGAATAGATAAATCTATCTCTCACAGAAATTCCTTAGAGTTTTTTGTTCCGTCTTTTGATAAATCAAGGTGAACAAGAACCAATTGATACACTAGACTTATATTCCCAAAGAACAGCCTAGTAATATCAATCACCTCACAATAATCTTAATCGTATGGTAGCGAAACAAGATTTTGTGGAATCACAAACGATTAGACGAAGATGTTTGTTACTACTTTTTATCTTACCTATCGAAGAATAAATCTCGACCAAATCTTAGAGAAGATAATACTTAATCACGATAGAAAACAGCAAGACCAGAACATGCAACTACAGAGAAATAGTTGGGTTTGGCTTCACAATCCCAATGAAGTCTTTAAGTCGTTAACCTACAGGGTTTTTGAGAAAACCTAAGGTTAAAGGAGAATCGACTCTAGTCGCAACTAGTATCACACAAAAGGTGTGGGGATTAGGTTTCCCAGTTGCTAGAGTTCTCCCTTATATAGTTTTAAAATCAGGGTTTGCAATCTAAGTTACCTTGGTAACAAAGCATTCAATATTCACTGTTAGATAAAAACCTGATTAGACTCAAGCTAATATCTTTCAACCGTTAGATCGAACTTAGCTTGTTATACATAAATGAAATGTACCCTCATATAGGTTTGAGTAACCGTACCTAAACGTGTACACCATGTTGGCTCAACAGTAGTTAACCGAAGTTATCCATATGAACACTTTCATATCAACCTTATTCATCTAAACCATAACTAGTTCAAATGACTCAAATGAAACTAGTTCTAGAGTTGTTCAATTGTTTATATTCTCATAGAATTATACAAGACACAATTGAAGCAAAATCGATTTTGATTCACTCGTATCGATTCATGAACATTATAGCCACGGTTTGCAAAAGATTGCATTCCTTATTATATAAATATATTAGTTCATGAAGAAACCGATTTTAGAACATAAACTACTCAAGTATGCGAACGGGTACGCATACCTAAGTGGTCGGACTAAGTTTGGGTTCGCCAGTATGCGATCGGGTACGCATACCTTCCAAAACTCAGTTGAATTTCAGGATCTTGAAACTCACGCCAGTACGCATACCGTTATGCATGCTAAGTTCTCGGGCTCCAATAAACCAACCAGTACACATACAGGTATGCATACTATGGTTCCCGGACTTGGAATATCATGCAACAATTTGCATAAAAGTACGCATACTGTGCTATATCCAATCATGGTTATTTGTTCTAAACTCCCATTTCAATCATTGAAACATTCTTAGAAGACGACAATAGATGTCTCACACAAACTATTAGCTTCGAAGTAATTTTCAAGTGATCGAATTATCAATACGAAACATTTCGAGTCTACATCAAACGACTGTCTCACACAAATCATGTAAGATGTTACAAGGCGATTTTCACATGATCATCTTTTGACTTTCGTCAAGTATATAAGATGAACTTGGTTAAAGCGAAAGCTTACCAACACATATTTCGAGAAATATGTAAGCGAGTTAAACTCAACTTGAAATATCAAATGTGTATAATCAAAGTCTATATAACTATACGACTTTTGTCTCAAATAGGAGATATAGTAGATAGACTTTTGAGTGATGAATGAGTTCAAGTCTCCACACACCTTTTGTTTATGAAGTTCCAAAAGATCCCCTTAGTAGTTCTTTGTCTTCAATCGATGAACGCCGTGAAGTCTAAAGCTCAACTACATTTTTTATCCTAATCCGAGACTTAGCTATAAGTAGACTAGAAATCAAGACTTATAGTTTTGGCAACTAAACTTGACAACAAGCTTGAGATAGCAACGCTTGCGAGTTCGACTGAGCAGTGCTCTAACATAAAGTCATATAACTTGTCTCAGTAGATAAAATGATTTATAATATGAGTAAATAGGATAGTCAGTCTTCACATGCCTATGTTGATGAAGTTTCCGTTGACGCCGTCTTCAGTATTGTTCAATCTTGAACGTCACTTGGTGAGTTCAGATACTCAAGTACCATGCTTAATTCCTAGTCTGAGACTGACTTTAGTAGACTATAAATCAACATATAGTTTTTATCAACTAAAACTGACAACAAGCTTGACATACCAAAATTTCTGAGTTTGACCGAGCAATGCTCTTACAAGTTCCCAGGTCGTGTACTGAGCAAATCAATTGTTGAACATAAAAACTAGCTCGAAGACTCCTTATGAACTTAATACGTAATTGTCATATATTTAACATAAATATATTTCAACATATTATGCGATAATTTCTATATTGCTTGAATTTAAGATATTCGGGTTTTACTAATTAAGTACTTTCTTGAAGTTGTGATTTCTTCTTTGCATATTCATCAAAATATTAAAATTATACGAGATGTCTCGGTAGATATAATGGTAGATAATATGAGTAAATTTGATAGTCAGTCTTCACATACCTTTGTTGATGAAGTTCTCGTAGATGCCTCTGTTGTCTTCAGTCTTCAATCTTCAAGGTCGGTTGGTGAATTCTGATACTCCACTACCCTGCTCTTTCCTATTTCGAGACTAATCTTAGTAAACTATAAATCAAGATATAGTTCAACTTACTTTTACAACAAGCTTGATATACCGAAACTTGTGAGGTAGACCGAGCGATGCTCTAACAACGTTTCGTCATCACCGTTATATACAGTAATTAATCAATCAATGAATTGGTTTCCGAATCAGCAATCGATGATATTAGGTATGAAAAAGAAAATGAGGGAATGATTATTTTTTTCCCCATCGACAGATAGAGATGTTAGGTTAGGTTTTATATTCTGATACAAATGGAATAAAGTAGAAATATTAGGTTTTAGTATCAAGTGTACGGCTAAAATCACATAACATAGTCTTTTTAATGCACCTAGGTGTAGTTACCTAAAATCGATGAGAGGCTAAAAGTGGGATTCTAGGGTTTCTGAAAGTGAGTTATGGGAGGTTGAGCATGAACAGTCTTCGCCTAAACCACGCACAATGGTCGTTCAAAGGCTGCTTCAGTCACAGTGATGGAGGCTTAGGGCCGGTCTTAGGCAGGGAAGCAGATGAAGAGAGAGATCAGAGAATTCTAGATTTGAAGAAGAATTGCTCTGGGAGTTTATGAGAAAGTTGATCGTAGCTTGAAAAAATAGAGGACCTATTTATAGCTGAATTCTCTAATCTCAGGTCGGTGAAGATAAGGATTGCTTTCCGTGTCGTACAGAGCAATTCTCCCGTCTTTTCAGGAATAGATAGAGATAAAATAGGTTGAGTTTATCTCATCATTCCACCGCCTTTACTCTCTTCTGCGGTGAGAAATAAGCCGGGTATTTCTCACACGTGCCATAGACCTCCAAACCAAAACCCTAATTGTTATCCCCCCATTTGTGTGAAGCTGAGTCAGCCTTTTTGATGATATGTAGAGAGAGAAATATCATTTTAAGCCGAGTTGGCCAAGATAGAGAGATATTCTCCGATCTGTAAGAATGACTAAGATGAGTCACGTGAAAAAACATGAGATGCCTTAGAATTCGTGTGGAGTGTCTGAAAAGGAGACTTCATTCCTACATGAGGCTCGTGCCTATCATGGGGAATATTCAGCCTTGTCTAAGATTTCCTGAGAGATTTGAATCTCTCTGAGAGTTTGTAGAGATATGTGAATCTCTCTGGGATTTTGAGAAGAGATGTGAATCTCTCCGAGATTTTGAAGAGAGATGTGAATCTCTCCGAGATTTTGCAGAGAGATGTGAATCTTTCCGAGATTTTAAAGACATATCAAAATCTCTACGAGGATTTTCTTAACGGATCTGAATATCTCTGTGGTCAGCTGGGACTCGTCTTGAAGAGAGAGAAAAGGATTTGTAAGCCTGATTAATGTCTCTGCGAGACTTTGGATCACTTGTCTTTGACCAGCGTATCTTGCAGAGATGTGTTAGGAATCAACTGTGTGTCCATATGATAGGCCAACAAGACCAGTGTATCTCGAAAGGATGTTTTAGGAGTCTGTCGAAAGGGTCTGAAGACAGAATAACCAGCATATCTCGCGGGGATGTCCTAGGAATTATTCGGAAACTTCAGTAAGTCGAGTCAGAGCCTAGAGCAGACATGACCAGTGTATCACGTGATGATGTTCTAGGAATCAGTCTTTGATCTCAAATAGGTTGGGTCATGCTTACAGGAGACATGCATATCTCCGCTCGGGGTCATAAGTCCGTCGGGGTCGTTTTTACGCATCTACAGAGCCTACATGACCAGCAGTATCTCATCGAGGATGTATAATAGGAATCATGACATCACAATCAGCTGCGTCTCGCGAAGACATGCTGGAATTGTGGTTGTTCTGGTTCATAAGTCCGTCGGGGACATTTTACGCTCTATGATAGACGCATTTATGTGTCTATTTTCATCTCTATTGTGTATATTGTTAGTACCCATTTTTGTACTTATTTTGGTATTTTATCTCTTTGTAGGTGTTTTTGGAGCAATAAGCTTTTGCGGCGAAATTGGCTCGAAAAGTTGATAAATGCAACCCAAGGGACGAGTGTTATGAGGACTCCAGTAACGGATAAGGGGCGACCACTGGATAAGGGGTAACCTTACCCCTTCACGTTCAAATTCTAAATTTTGGCGGGAAACCAAAACCAAAATATATACACGTTTCTGGCAGTTTTGGTGGTAGTGATTTGGAGGAGTTTGGGGTCGATTAAACCTCTTATTTTCATAGGGTGGACTCCTTATGGGTCTAGGAATCTAACATGGGTGTTGAAATCGATTAAACTGGGCTCAATCGACGGATTTTTATCTCAACAACAAAATATGGAAGTCACGTGTGTGACCGATTTTAGGAAATTTTAGAGAGATTAAAGTGCTATAAACCTTCCCAAAGCTTGACATCTATCTAAGGAAGAGTTTAGAATCAAAAGGAAAGCTCAGAAACGCGTGGAAATCCTAAAACAAGAAATTGCCGCAACTTTGCCGTGAAGAGAAAGGAAGAGATTTTGGAAGATTCTGGAGAGATTTAATCAGTATTTTTGATATAAATAGATTGTTTGGGTCATATAGAAGGGGTGTCGAAAGTTAGGGGAAGTTTAGAACACCACAGAGCCGAAAAATCAAAGTTGCAGGAAACCCGCTGCTGCTGCTGCTGCTGAAGAACACGAAGAACTTCAACCCACACCGGACCGTCGCAGATGCAGTCTTATATTCAACTACAGAACTGATTTATCGTTTATTAACAGCACTTCAGTTGTATCGGTGATTTCTGTAACGCCAGAAAAGCGTTGTAGATTCGCTGTATTATTATTTTTATTCAATAAAAACACCTTTTAAGCCATGTTTCTATCTTTTGAGCATGTTTTCGGCATGATGATCTAAACCCCAACACTGGGATGACGGAGGAAGCCATGTTTCACAATTGATGGTAATTATAATTGATTCTTATGACTTTTTGCATTGCTTTTCAATCGATTTATGATTTTCATTGATTATTTGTGATTTTGTTTGATAGTGTATGCTTAGTCTAAAACTTTTGATGCACTATGCTTATGATTTACATCTAATGCTTTATAAAATCTAATTTTGGCAAAGGAATAGAGTCTATAAAAGAGCTAGTATTGTTATGAATCATCATATGAACCAATTGATTGTGAAGTTTGGTGGAATCCTAAGTCCCAATCTCTCGTAATATTGATATCATCTTTGTTTATTTGCTATTTTAATCGGAATATAAGTCTAGAATCGAGTCTTCACAAGTCCGAGTTGAACGAACTCTACTTATCACTTTTTACAACAACATAAAATCACATCACTCTACATAACCTACGTGACCAGCAGTATCTCGCGGGGATGTGTGCTAGGAATCACGGAATCACGACCAGTAGTGTCTTGCAGGGACGTATACTAGAAATCGTGGCTATGAGTGCCTTGAGGACCAAGGGATTAATCTCTCCCGTGAGAGTTGAATTCTGTCTATGGTCTTAAAATGACATTTTTTCCCCTTATCCGGATTTCACCATCTACACTAGGGAAACCCCAAAACTTGATTCCCTATATGCGTTTAAAATCCATGTGCCTCAACTAAAATCCATATGCCTCAAATTTAGCAAGGATCATTTGAATGTTGACAACCCAAATTGAATTTGATACAATATTTGAGAAATATGAGCTTATTTACCTTGTAGTTACCTTCTATTCATCATCATATTCCCCATCTATCGGGTTCATAAGAGCTTCTACAATGGTGAACTTGTGTGTTTCATATGCGGCACCACACCTAAAACATCCCATTGAAATGTGGTTTCCATGTAAGGTTATAATTTTTGTAAATACAAGGAGTAAAACGTAAACATCTCCAACCAGTAAACTATTGTTGATGGTGGTTTCTAACTTAGGGAAAAAACTGTAAAGGTCTGTCTACCTGACCCGGCATCAGGAGTAGTAGACCTTGACATGTCCACATTCCGTAAGGAATTTAAGAGATATATCAGAAAACTGGGGAGAGCCTATGCCTCTCTTCTTGTATACATATAGCTATGTTTATAAGCTTCGCCTGGCTGAACTCAAAAATATATGTATATGTATAACAGTATTCACTGCGTAATGCAGTGCCTACATATATAAAACTATCAGAAAGATATTGGTGCATGTTGCAATCATCCCCGGTGTTCTAATATTTTATCATGAAATCTCAAGCTTTTAGATGAATTGCTCACTAGTATAGAAAAAAATAACTTATTAAGTGATGTGTTCCCAGCTGAACCATTAATACTAACATGATATTCATGTTCATTCTCAGCTGAATATCATGAATTTCCAGGAGAGTCTGAAGTAAGATATACATGAAAGGCACCGCAATTCGTGCCAACAAGAGAAGGTGTGCTACTCGTAAGAGTAGCCAAAAAATTAATTATTTTTTTACACGTGCAAAATCTATCTAATTTACTCAATTTAGTGTAAATACACAAAATTTTTGCAGTAGATAATAGGGAAAGATAAAGAGGCATAGAAAGAAAGATATTTTATTCATTAGCCTTAGTGTGTTACATAGATAGTCCTTCATATACAATAGGAATAGAACCCTAGCTACTATATTGGGCTGTACATCCGTGGGCTAAAGCCCTACAACACTCCCCCTTGTGCGGTCCAATAGAACTCCATATGCAGTACTTCACATACAGTGCTTAGGATATAGGTTTTCAAATGTAGTTCTCTCCTTGATGACTATTGTGTCTAAGACAATTGCTCCATTAAAACTTTGACAAGTAAAAACCCAATGGGACAAAACCTTGGTACAGCTCTTCACATGTAGTACTTCACATGTTGCCTCGTATTTTACATGTAGTTCATCACATAGAATACGATCTTCAAAGATCGTCGAGTCTAAGTTAGTTGTCTCGTTAAAACTTCGACAGGCTAACCCAAAGGGACAATACCTGAACTAAAGAAAAAGAGTACAACATTAAATAAACTTAGAACATAATTGGATGCGTATACGTTGCCTCATTAAAACCTTGACAAGGAAAACCCAGTGGGATAAAACCTTGACGAAGGGAAAAGAGTACAACGTGACAGATGCAAATAAAGGTGATCCGTTGCAGATGATCACTTGGCTCCGTCGAAGTTGACTAGTTGCTTCACAACTCCTAAGGAAGAAAATCCTTGTAGGAAAGACAATAGTCTTAGCTGGGAAATTACATTCCCGGTGTTAGTTGTTATCTCATTAAAAACCTATCCGAGTAACAAAACCCTGTGGGAAAAAAGTAACCTCGGTGAAGGAAAATAGTTCAACACACCATTAGATGCTCCCCCTGATGTCAGACAATTTTCATTAGTCTAATGAAGTCAAAAGGAGTTTATCACATTGTACCTTGGTGACTTGAAAGCTTATAAGACCATGTTGTTGATTCTGGAAGTTACGTTGCTTAACAGACTATCACGTTTCATTTCTTTGATTCAGATATTTTCAGTAATATCAACGCGATCTTTATGTCTTCAACGTTCAACATACTTGATGTTTTGGTGTTGTCTCGTTAAAAACCTTGTCGAGTAACAAAACCCTTTGGGAAAAACTATTCTCGATCGAAGGGAAAAAGAGTACAACACAACTTCAATTTCGAAGTAAAATATGTCGAAATCATATCCTTGGATCCTCCCCATGATGTCGGCATATCCCCCTGATTACTTTCAGAGTTGTTCCAGATAGTTCCTTTAGTCATGTATTTTTCGAAACTGAATATTGGTAATGACTTAGAAAATAGTCTACCATATCTCCCCCTGATTACTTTCGTTGGAGAAGAGATTATTGTTCCTTCATAATCAACAACTTTTGGATTGCACTTTCATTAGCATTCCTTTTTATGTCTTTGCAGGGATAAAACAAATTTATGTCAATGGTTACTTTTAAGTACATGATTACATTCACTATACCATTCCAATGACGTTGCGTTGGCGCGGAGCTATATCTAGCTAACAAGTTCCCTGAGGATGTAAAATTTAATAGAGTACATTATTATGCTAAGTACAACAATGCGTCTATTGTACTTAGATATGGGAATTTCATCTCCCAACACATCTTCGCCATATTCCTTTGGACGAAATGGTTACTTACTTACATTTGAACCTCGACTAATCATGGGAGTGCTATCAGGATGCATGTCTTTGTTAAATTGCCTGACAACTTTAGACATATGCAAACTGGTGGAATAATATACCACAAGCTCAGTATTCGATCGAGCTTTCCCTATATTTTTCATCTTAAATTCGGATTTTAAATAGCTTTTAAGGTCTCTTATTACATCAAGAGTACACATCATGTCTGTACCATCAACATAAATAGCTACAATTCCAAATCAGGAACTTTCTTATGAATACGCAAGAAAAATAACTTACTTGTTTATCCCCTCCAAATCAAATAGCCACTTAGACGGGTATACCACATCCGCCTGATTGCTTGAATCTATAAGTGAGCGTTCTATCTAACTGTAAATGCACTCTGTGGTTTAGAGTCATTTGATTTGGGCAACAAAAGTCTATCAAATACTTTTGTAAATATCTGTTATCTCTTGATTTTTTCAGAGATACGTAACAACCACATACATATGCTGCATTTCAAGTCCTTTCGAAATTACCAAGCTAACTAAGTAGCGGAACACTATAACGTTCATTACAAAAGAACAATTCTAGGGCTTTGTGAGAAACCTCGCGCCAAAAGGTGAGTCCTTTTACTTTAAGACTTCTTTCTTCTCATTATGCTTTGTGACAAATTAATCATGTATGTCCAATAGGTTTTAAACTTGGTTGGTTAGCACTACCACACCAAATACCTGTATATTTGTCAAAGAACCAAGTTCTACCTGGATTGTAAAGGCCAAATATGCTCTCCGTTGAAATTAAGCAACAAGGAGCTTGGTTCGATCTCATCTTGCTTTATTTCCTTAAGAAAGTGTATAAGAAATTAATTATCAATATGCTCGCATGATCTTTCCATTGACTCGTGCGCATTCTCATAATCCACTTAGGATGTCATTGTTCTCTAGAATCATTAAACTTCGGAGCGTCCTCCAGTTTGATTCATGGACATAGTCAGAGAAAATCTTATGAGATGATTTCTGATGATATAAATAAGTTGTGCCTTACTCACCTATTTCCTTTCTAGGTGAGGATTGATCGAACCAAGTGGTCTCTCCAACTTCCTTTATGGAGCCACGGCCTTAACCACACTTCTACTGAGTGTAGTTGCAACACCTTAGTCTATGATGTATATCTCTTATTGAGGATTTGTAACCTCGCAGGTAGGTTTGCAGCTGGTATGTGTGATCTCATCACTTTAGCGACATCAGTGTACATTCTGAAAATCGATTATTCTTTGACACTTCACATTTACATTTGTGGAGTACAAGAATCAATATGAGATACAGTGGGAACACACCACGACAATTCCTGTCGTTCCCTTAGAAAATACTTTTTCTTATCTCCCTCTAACGACGGGAAGACTGTCTCATTAAAGTGATAACTCGCAAATCTAGCGGTATGACATCTCCTGCCAAAGGTTTTAAAACGCGGATAATTGTTAAGAGTAAATATCCAACATAACTACTTAATCGTTTTCGTGACCCATCATAGTACGATGTGGACTCATAGTGGCACATATATAGTACAACCAAAAATGCGTAAGAACACAAAATGTCAGGCTTATATCCAGTTACCAACTGGTACGCAAAGAATGGTTGACCAATTGTGGGTCTAAAACGAATAAGTGAAGATGCGTGTAATATTGCATATTTCCCAAGCAGTTAAAGGTAGGTTTGTATGCATAACCATTCCTTAGGCACCATCTGTAACCTTTGATGATAGCCTTTGCGAGACCATGGGGTATAGGATGCTCTACATTGATCCTATTAAACATGCAATAACCATCAATTCCTTTTGATGTATACTCTCTAGCATTTACAAGGGGTGGTGAGTCCTTACATGTATAATATGTGCTAGTAGTTTTCCAAACGCAACATTACTTGGGAACTATAACTAGTCCAAAATGTCAAAAATCCATGAGAGCCATAAGTCACTTTAATGGTCCGCATTTTGCATGGATATTTTTCTAAATATCACCTCGTTTTGTTTGTAATATGGATTGTTTACCATTTGCATCTTAGGATGGTCTCGATCCTGTTTTACTGAAGACTTTGTAAAGTGAGTGATATGCTTTCTTACTTAAAAGTATAATGGGAAGGGGGGGGGGGGGGGTGTGCATCTAGTACTTTAGAAAACACTTATTTTATTGAGAGATATGCCATTACTTCGCATTCTCAATATTTTTCCCGTTGTCTCGTCCACTCAAACACAGTGATGTACGTATGAGTCCTTTCAAAATGAAACATCATGTCACAACCAAAGTTCCTTTATAGTTATGTCAAAGCCTGCATGGGTCAATTCCCGACATTTCATCGTCGGATTCAATATGGATTCAAATCCAAATACTATAGTGATTTAAATTTTACTAGTTGACTCATTAGTTTCTCTAAAATATATTTCCTTCCAAATATATTAGAGACTATAAAAGATGCAATTACATTCTCACCATAGTGAGGTTCCACATGATATCCATTTGCATGGGTTTGTTTGGAATTTAACAAGGTGTGATTATCTCTCGGTACATGTAGAGATTATGTGACGTCTTTGTTCTATCTTGAAAACAAATTTTTGAGCAGTGCTGCGCTCGATGATCCAATTCTCATAGTTACATTATAAGGAAATAGTTTCAACAGCTAGTGTACATTTCTTAAATTAGTGAGAGAAAAACCACTATCAGTAAGTCTTGAGAGATTTAATAAGTGGTGTGGCCTTATTACGTAACAAAAATGGGATTCAACTCAAGTACTTTAGAGTGAATATATGTTATGTTTCAGGGGGATAATATACTTTTCATCCAGATATATCTCAAGTGCTTTAAAGATTTTTTCTTCTCGTGAAATATAATTATGTACTTTTCATAAGTGATAAAAATGGGTCTAGTTCAACTGAAATCAAATGGCTAGGCAAAGTTCTTCTTGCCAATAAAGTTGACGACTAAAGTATTCCTACGGAATCTATTGTTACTATGGTACCTGCATTACATTGCTTGTACCAATACCAGTAACAAGATTCATTCCCAACTCTTTTATTTTGATGCAAGCTAGAATTACATCTTAGCTTAATCCAATGTTCTGTTGATACCTGTACTTTGGTGTCATTACTACCGGATACAAAAATACATCTTTGTCTCATAATATATATGTGTCCATTTTCACATGCTTCACATGAGTAAGTACATCTAACCCTCATTACTTCGGGGTTCTTTCCATTTTAAATTTTGCTACATTTAGCTTAATTTGAGAAATTTCTTTATCACAACAGGCCAAGAGAATCTCATTTTGAATGTCAACCATTTACTTTAGGTTGAATAGCTTACTAAATATAGTGAATCTCTTGTTGGTACTTTAACATATACTGGTTCATTAGTTTTGATGAAGTAGAAAAAATGAAAGAGGGGAAAAAAAAATCCGACTCATATCACTTTTTGTGAGTTCTTCCACAAAAATTGGGATGCATGTGTTTAGAAACACAAGGGCATATGTAGCTCTACCTTTTAGACAGTGCGTTGTCATTGACATAAAGTTGTATGAAGGAATAAATTCCTTTTTATTTTTCAAAGAAATGATTTCCACCTCAAATGCACAATAATGATGCTCAAGTACTTCTGAGTCCAAAATGTCATTTTTGAGTCGAGTTGGGTCCAACTGGAAAAGACCTTACTAAAAGAAAACCATAACCCGGTTAACGGCCAAATTACGATGATCCAGTTAGTAGTGTTAACTCGTTAAGGTCATAACGTGTTCAAGGCCCATGGAGAGTTACATGCCCATTTAAAAAGGCAATAGTGCAGTTTAATGTTTTGGTTTAACAGGAAATAAAACAAACAATTAAATGACACCATTTTTAAATAAGTGTGATATTTATACGAAATAATTATAATTATTAATCTAATTGTATATGTGCATGAATGTATTTGTGGAAACTAAAAGTTATCTCTATATTGACTTTGCATGAATGCATGAATATATTTTAATTATATTTGCATGTGCATGAATGTATTTGTGGAAACTAAATTGACTTGCATGAATGCATGAATATATTTTAATTATTATTATTTTAATTGTATTTGCATGTGCATGAATGTATTTGTGGAAACTAAATATATATCTCTATATTTGACTTTGCATGAATGCATGAAAATATTTTATTACTCTTATTTATGAGTGGAAGGTAATTATGGATATTATATATTAGTTACCATTAATTAATTTATTATTATTATTTTCATTTTTAATTAACATGTATATTATTAATTAACTATATTATTATTAAAAATCTTTTAATTACCATGTATATTATTAATTAACATTAATTCATTAATTAGTTCAAATTGTATATTAATTAACATTGATTCATTTTTATGAAGCTAAAAAACGTTTCATTATAATATTCATTTTTATAATAATACAGACGTTACAAAATTAATAGAACAAAATTAATGAGAAAAATGTAACAACACCCAATAAATTTATAATAATACAGACGTTACCAAAATTAATAGAACAAAATTTATGATAAAAATTTAACAACACACAATAATTATAGTAAATAAATATCACAAAATCATAACTATACAGGATTAAATGAAATCTAACCTAAGATTTTGGCGTTACACAAAACAGCTTTGAACAAATCAATTAAAATATTCCATGACATACAAATACAAACAAATCATCCCTCATATGAACAGTACAGACATCGACCAAATTTGTAAACAAATAATACGTACATAATATGAATATGGCATATACAATGAGTCTTTGTTGTTATTATTATTGTTATTGTTATTTTTATAACAAACCAAACAGGTAGTCCTACAACTCTAGACTTAAAAGACAAAAGCATAATCGTTGATTGCAAAAGAAAAAGTAAATGGTTTTATAAAATCTATATGATAAACCAAGAAAAAATCATTTTGCATCGATAGCAAACAGCATGGGACAAAAATCATAACCAAAGACTAATAAACAAAGGTTAATTTATACACACACCAATCATACTCTTTCTGATAATAGAATATTATGAAGCAAATAATGAACAGTATTAAAACAAGTCAACATAGAAATAGACCCATGTGAAACGACAAAGGTTGCATATTATCAAAGAAAAGGATCGATTGAGAGATACCTTGTCTTGAGATACCGTACTTGATTGTGAGGAAGAACCAATCTACGGGATCGGAATTTCTCCACCACGAACAGGAGATGTTCTCCACGAACATGAGATTTAATAGGACCAATATCTAGATCCATAAATCCCCAATTGCAGATGACCTAAACGATTGATAAGAACTTGAAAAATAATAATAATAATTCTTTAGCGCAGGGAAGAACTCGTGCTTATAACGTTTTGTAGTAGATAATAGGGAAAGATAAAGAGGCATAGAAAGAAAGATATTTTATTCATTAGCCTTAGTGTGTTACATAGATAGTCCTTTATATACAATAGGAATAGAACCCTAGCTACTATATTGGGATGCACATCCGTGGGCTAAAGCCCTACAACAAAAATTTAATTATTTCACCTAATTTTGCGTCAACTCGCAAGATTTGATTTTTTCCCTAAAAATGGAGCATGTAGGATATCTTAATTCCTATTGGTCGAAGACCAAACCTAGACAATTTAGAAAGTAGCCTATCATAGGGCTGGTAGGAGTAAAATCCTAATGGGTGTTGGAAAACTAAATTAAAAGGAAACTAGTCGGTCACGGGAAGGCACACAACCGGGCCACTTGGCCGGTCTATTTGTCTCGCCTCACGCCTCCTTTGGCCGACCGACCATGCTCCATGTTGGTTACCGCATGCTCCTCTTCTTAACTGACCAATCAGACATGCTCCGTCCTAAATCGTCGACCAAAGTAGGCTGGTCGAGATGTTTAATTTTCTTAAGGATTAAATCTTTGCCGCCCAAGTTAGTCGCAAACTAATCACGACCACCCAACTTGGCCGGTTGATTTGGCTGACCTAAATCCTTACATGCTCGGTAAACAAGGTGCATCGTGACTACCAGTCATCCACTTATTATCCCGACCAATCAGAACGCTCGTAGCCTACATGCACCACTTCCAATGGCCGGCCAAAGTAGGCTAGTCGAGCGGCTAGGCTTTATTTAAAATTTGATCATGATCGCCCAAGACAGTCACAAAGCAGTCACGACCATCCATCTTGGCCGGTAAGTTTGGCTATCTTAGGTATCTTTATGGTTTGCCGATCAGGAGTGTTAGAGCATAGCTCGGTTGAACCCACCAAGAGTTGGTATGTCAAGTTTGGTTGTCATATTTTAGTGATCAAAACTCAATGTAAGAGTCGCTGGATTATGTACTAGAGATAACTTCGTATAGATTAGGATAGAAAGATTAGGATAATGAGACATACAAGTATTACTCGAAGACTTGAAGAATGTGAAGAAGTAAAGAGCTACATCGACGACATCATCCTTCCTTTTGAGGTTAGTAATATTTTGACTTGAACTGTTTCATTCCCAACGTATCTTTCAAGTCGTGCTATATTGAAAACATAACTGCAAAGCTGTGAATGATTATACTCTAGTAGACATAGTGTTAAGGAATTAGAATACGAAGTATAATGCTTATCTTTTGAACTTCGTATATAAGACATCGACATAATCGTATGAATGCTATTGTGATTATGTGTATGGGTATGGGTGAAGATTTTGTCCTAGGAAACAATGTTTACATTCGTTTAAAGGAAGTACATTCATGAACTTGTTTTATGAATCCAAAAGGAAATCGCTAGGCTTATTGGTATTGTTATTCATTACATATCTTTGGATTACGAATATGTGTGAGTTAGTAGAACCGATCGTAACTTGTTATGTATCTTGGTAAAACTAGTAGTAATGTCTGACTTATGTATTGGTATGAATTTTATTAGTGTAACCGATCCTAAGTAATCACCTAAGATGATATGATCGATAGTTGTAATTGGTGTGACCGATCCTAATAATTGGTGTAACCGATCCTAGTAATTGGTGTGACCGATCACAAAAGAGTAGTAATCGATCCTTGTAATTGGTGTAACCGGTCCTGGTAATTGGTGTAACCGATCCTGGTAACTGGTGTGACCGATCACAAGTAATACCATGAGAATATGGTAACAGGTCCTGGTAATTTATGTGACAAATTTGGTAACTGATGTAACCGGTCCCAGTAACCATATTAAGGTAGAACCGATCCTTGTGTTTGGTAGAACCGTAAACCCATGATTAGTGTGTTGATTTGATCAATCACATAGTTCTTGGAAATTAGATGAACCGGTTCTAAATTTGTTTGGAAGTGTGGTATAATGGGTTCCAAGATTGTAAATATGAAAAAGGATTTACAAAGAATTAAGATGTCAACATACTTTGAACATGTTCAGTAACTCTTATCTTTTATTGTTCAAAGATATTCCTTAATAGCTAAAGGAAATCCCGGACCGAAATAAGTTGAGAATCTTTTAATTAAGGTTGTTAATTTTTATATGCTTTTAATTACCAGCAATTAAAATGCATATCTCTGGAAAATAAAAATTGGTAATGCGTATTTACTAATTGGAGATTTTCTGGTAGGATTTCGGTTATTTTTGGATAGAGCATTTCTAGGAATTATGAAAACCGATTTGGAAATATATTGCATATCTTAAGAATATTTCGGTTCTGGAAATTCCTTGGTGTCCAAACTCCCTTGGTCTATAAATACCCAAGTTTGCATTTCATGTAAACTATCCTAAGAGCCAGCAAAACTACCTTGTTGTGTTGTTACTGGTGGAGCCGTATATTCGGAGAGGAAAGTACCCTAATTAGGTAAAATCTCTTACGACCGCTCGTTTAAAGACTTCTGTGGTATCAAGAAGCTCTACGAGTACCGTTGGTGGGAAACTAGATAATTGCAGTATTATTAGTTTTCGATTTGATTTGATTGACTAACGGTTGTTGAACTTTGATTGCACCTAGTTTGTTTAATTTTTAGAATCTTCTCTTCTGATATAAGATTCACTAAAACTAGATCGAAGTGTCGACGGGATCTTTAGAACTATTTGTAGATCTAAAGACGTCTTGTGATAATCCATTGTTAACAGATTCCGTTCTGTGCATGATTGATTACAAGAGATTCAAGTTGTTGTGTGCAAGTATTTATTGAAGATTTAAGAAGACTTGAAGATGAAGAAGATTTCTGATTTGGGTTCATAATCTTTGGTGTGCAGAAAACTTGATCGGCTGGGATCCAACTAAAATCGGTTTATCTTTTGGTAGATTTGATTAATTAGTTGCGTAGATCGGCATCAGTATTTAGTATCTGGATAGATCCTATTATTGATTGTAAAATCTAAACTCGACAACTTGTTAGTTGTTTGTTAGATAGATCTAATCCCGACAAAGGAGTTTATTGGATTAAACAGAAGAACCTTTGTCTAACTCATATCACTGGGATTCAATAGAGTTGATACCGAACAGATTTGTTGTTCCTTTACTGTTTGGAATACGAACCAAAGGAATTGTTCCAGTACGTGCACTTATTGAATGTCGGAAGCGCAGGGGTACTAAAGGAACTAGGTGAACTATAGGTTTGGTTTCTTGGTCTCAACTATACGAAGTTAGGTTGATTTTGTATAGCGGCTAAATTTTGAGAGTATTCAATTCTGGACTAGGTCCTGGGGTTTTTCTGCATTTTCGGTTTCCTCTTTAACAAAATCTTGCTGTGTCATTTACTTTTGTTTTCCGGCAATTATAATTGTTGTTATTATAATTTAAAGTAAATTACACAAACGTTAACTTCGTATTACTTGATAGTGATCCTATAGAGTTTGGTTAAGTCCGAACCTATTATCAAGTAATCACACTTTGATTGTTGTATTGTATCGATCTCGTATCCATAGATGATCACACAAAGTGTGAATACCGATTCGTTGTATTATAGACAACCACTTTCGGTAAGAGGACTTATAGGTGTAAAAGTTTTAGATTGAGGTATATTTGGGTACCCTCGTCTTTTCAATTGGTATCAGAACAGGAAAACACGAAAAGGTCTAACATTCTGTGTTTGGTGCGATCCAACCTATAAGACTTGAATTTAAAAATGGTTTTTATAGGTCCGGATAATGATTAAGTTAACGTAAATCAAGGTATCAAGAGTTTTGAATTAACACTTGATGATGGCATCTACGAATCAATATCTGAAGACCTTCATGAAATCAACTCGAGAGATTCTACTAGACAAATTAGTTTTGTTAATGATGTAGAAACTGATGACAACTGGAAAGTTTGTCTACAAAAGGGGTTGGATGAAATTTCCGATGATGATGACTCAGATTTTGAACGAGAAGAAGAAGAGGATATCTCAGAATACTCTAAACTACTTGATCCTTTGAAAAATAAAAAACTGAGAACTTTGGATTTTCTTGGTTTTATGACTCCTCTTTGCCGTGAGAACAAGAAACCGAAGAGGGTTTTTCAAGGATATTATATTGGTTACTGCACCAGTGATTCTCTTCTTAAAGATCGTACAGACGAGCTGAATTCTAAGAAATTAGAATGTGAAAATCTCCGAAGAGATCTCTTTTTGTCGGAAAAGAAACTTGCTGAATCTGAAGAAAAGGTTAATTCTCAACAAAAGAGTTTTGAAGAAAAAGAAGGTGAATATCTATCACGAGAAAAACGCCTTGAGGCTGATGTAACCAGTGCTCTTGACAAAATCAAGATGTTGGAAGAAGACAATTTGTACTTGAAAAAGTCCAATGATAGCACAAATAATTTATCCTCATTGTTAGAAGCAGGAAGATATCATGGTGACACACGAGGATTGGGATATAAGGAATCAAGTGCTTCCAACGATAACAATGAGATAAAATTTGTTAAAGCTACAAATTCTTCTCAACCAGAGGCTTCCACTGATGTCAAAAATGATCCTATTACTTGTAAAGAAGAAAATCCTGTCAAGCCTAAGAATAGTGTTCAACCAGCAGAAATCATAGAAAACACTTCTGCTAATGTCAAGAAAGCAACAACGTTGAACAAAGATAAGAAGAAGAAAACTCGTCGATCTCCAATGCAAGAGGTTCCACAAAAAGGTAACATTAAAACTAAGACTTCGTATGTTACTAAGCATTGTTATTATTGTGGTAAAAAGGGCACTTGCAATGGGGATGCAAAGTTCGTAAGATGCAAGATGCACTTTCTTTTGTATCAAACGAATTGGCTAAGATTGCTCCCCGAAAGAAATTAGATCGTTATTGTTCTAAGTTTAGGGAAAAGAATTATTATAATGATAGTTCAAATTTTACCTATCGCTCGACAAGGTCATCTCATAAAAGACCCAATTATAAAAGGAGAGATGACTTTGTAAATGCTAAGACAAGATCGGATGTTCCAAATTGGAGAAAAGTTGTTTCGCAAATTATTCAAAAGGACAATCGTCCTAATGGTATGAAGGAGAAAGCTGCTCCTGCAAAACCGAACTCTAAATGGGTCCCGAAGTCCTCCATAGCGAAGAAGGGACCAAAAGTTAGTCACAAGAATGACTCTCAGCTGTTAATTGTTGGTGACAATAATTACAAGAGTTTTCTTGAAAGACTAAAGAAAGACATCATGTCTGAAATCTCTTGTACTAGTGAACGTTGTGATAATGACACTCTTCATCACAAATCAAAGAAGAAAAACAAGAGATGGAACAAGAGTAATTAGAAAACCAAGCAAGAGGTCAAGAGTGATTATCATGTCTTAGTCACTTGTGACAAAGAAGACAAGGCTCAACTCAACACAACCTAGTTGTGTTAGAATGTGCATGCTCACCTTGGTGCTCAATCTTTTGAAAGGTGAGGAAGCACATGAAACTGAGCACATGACCTCTCGGTTATTATATGACTAATTAACATCTTTAGGGAGACTTCTTTTCTTCTATACTCGTACCTTCTCTATCTATTTTTGAGCTTTTGATAGACACGGTTATTTTTAGTTTATGATGTTGATATCTACTGATCATATATGTGTATCTCTTGTTTCTACGGTTAAAACGAGCCAAAAATCACTGAATTCGGACATCGTATGCAAAAGTTATGTCTAAAACAGTTTAGTACTATGATCTATCACTAGTAACTATTGTAACCGGTCCTAGTGATTGGTCCATACGAAGGAGTGTAAAACTATTTTGCCTATAACTTCTTCGTATGAACTCGGAATGACCTTATTCTTTTTCGTTGGTTTCGTAATTTAATTCCCTACAAGAATGAGGTAATTGATATACGTGATTTTCTGTTGAATATTTATGGTTTATTGCAAATTGGATTTATGAGATCTTTGATTTCAGTTTTCATAACCTTAATATTCGATCTTATATGATGTGAACCCTTATGGTTTGTGTGGCTTTTTGATTTAGCGGGATTAAGTTCTATCCCATGTTGGTAGGCTTTATCAAAGGATCATAAGGTGTTCCGATTGAAACTCATATGTAAAAAAGTCACAATATGTTGAATTTTTGTTTAACATAAAAGCATACGTGTTTCCGGGTTTTCAACTTTTGCTTTGCATTAGTTACAAACCGATTCAACCTTTCTCTGGTAAAGGTTGATGTTGTTGTCATTCTTTTGTTCTTGCGAGAGGATGACAACACAATGGGGGAGAGTTCTAACTTGAACTTGCGCTTAATGATATATCTTTTTGGGAGAAGAGGATGCGGAATTTAAGAGTAACGAATTCGTTAGTTAATCGTTTTCCTGTTTAAGAAAAGATTGAGTTTATTGCATATATTTTGCTTTTGCTTAAAAAAAATCGGTACAATTGATGTTTATTCCATTATGTGTGTGTGGATGTATGTGTATGTTATTCAATTGTTTCCGGTTAAGAAAAACCATTGTTATCTTTCTTTATTGGTTGGTATCAATTGTTATAGACTTAACGAAATTTCGGTGCAATTGCGGTGCTTTAATGTTTATGTTTATTTCAATTGCTTCCGGTTAAGAAAAATAATTGTGCAAGTCAATTTATTTGGTTTGTATGTATTGTTTATGGCTTAAAAAAATACGGGATCATTTGTTAGGTCCAATTCGATTCCGGATAAGAGAAACTAAGTTAATTCTGATCTTAGTTAGACTTATCAAATGTAAAGGATTCGTTTATTCAAGTCTAATCGAATGCCTTGACAAGAAATATTAGTTAACTAACCTAGTATTTGTCTTGTCCAAAGTGGAAGGTCTAAGTTATTGTTTGCATAATTAGTGCCTGATGAGAAAAATAAAGTTAATTTTTATCTTTATTTTGGTCTTATCGAAACAAGCGATTGTACTTGTGCAATCGGTTTAGCAAGGGAACTAAGTTTCTTAGTCAATTTGTTAAACTATTAGGGAAAATTGCTTCAGGCAATTGTTTCCTTGATAACATATCAAAACCAAATTACTTGTAGTTTCAGTTTTGGTATTGGTATCTAAATGGTATGTGAAACCTTCGTTCTTAACTCTTATAGGTTGTACAATTATTTTAGATTGTAAGATCCTTTCGGTTTTTAGTATTTTCTCGTACCTTTGTCATTTTGTGACAAAAGGGGGAGAAATATATTGAGTAAACAAAGTTATTTGTAATCACTTAGGAAAGGACAATTGTGCTTAAACGTTATATCTAACGAAAGAGTAAAGCATTGACCAAGGGGGAGAAACATATCATATGTTGATTGTAGTTATTTGGACTACAAAAGAGAAATAACAAAGATGTGCGGATTGAAAATCTACCTATCTTACCTTTAGGGGGAGTATTAGCTTTGTTATTATAATGTCTTCAGCGGTATTTATGGATTGAATATATGCAGGGTATTGTGCCGTTGAAACTTTGAATCAGGCGTATGTATAATGAATTTTTGTAATTTGTTTATCCATATGATTGTAAGAGTTTTGTCACTAAAATTGACAAAGGGGGAGATTGTTAGAGAATAGCTCGGTTGAACCCACGGAGCGTTGGTATGTCAAGTTTGGTTGTCATATTTTAGTGAATCAAAACTCAATTTATGAGTCGCTTGATTATGTACAAGAGACAACTTCGTATAGGTTAGGCTAGAAAGATTAGGATAATGAGACATACAAGTATTACTCGAAGACTTGAAGAATGTGAAGAAGTAAAGAGCTACATCGACGACATCATCCTTCCTCTTGAGGTTAGTAATATTTTAACTTGAATTATTTCATTCCCAACGTATCTTTAAAGTCGTGCTATATTGAAAACATAACTGCGAAGTGTGAATGATTATACTATAGTATACATAGTGTTAAGTGAATTATAATACGAAGTATAACGCTTATCTTTTGAACTTCGTATATAAGACATCGACATAATCGTATGAATGCTATTGTGATTATGTGTATGGGTATGGGTGAAGATTTCGTCCTAGGAAACAATGTTTACATTCGTTTAAAGGAAGTACATTCATGAACTTGTTTTATGAATCGAAAAGGAAATCGCTAGGCTTATTGGTATTTTTATTCATTGCATATCTTTGGATTACCAATATGTGTGAGTTAGTATAACCGATCGTAACTTGTTATGTATCTTGGTAAAACAAGTCACAATGCCTGACTTATGTATTGGTATGACTTTTATTAGTGTAACCGATCCTAAGTAATCACCTAAGATGGTATGATCGATAGTTGTAATTGGTGTGACCGATCCTAGTAATTGGTGTAACCAATCCTAGTAATTGGTGTGACCGGTCACAAAAGAGTAGTAATCGATCCTTATAATTGGTGTAACCGGTCCTAGTAATTGGTGTAACCGATCCTGGTAACTGGTGTGACCGATCACAAGTAATACCATGAGAATATGGTAACCGGTCCTGGTAATTGATATGACCAATTTGGTAACTGATGTAACCGGTCCCAGTAACCATATTAAGGTAGAACCGATCCTTGTGTTTGGTAGAACCGTAAACCCATGATTAGTGTGTTGATTTGATCAATCACATAGTTATTGGAAATTAGATGAACCAGTTCTAAATTTGTTTGGAAGTGCGGTATAATGGGTTCCAAGATTGTAAATATGAAAGAGGATTTACAAAGAATTAAGATGTCGACATACTTTGAACATGTTCAATAACTCTTATCTTTTATTGTTCAAAGATATCCCTTAATAGCTAAAGGAGATCCCAGACCGAAATAAGTTGAGAATCTTTTAATTAAGGTTGTTAATTTTTATATGCTTTTAATTACCAGCAATTAAAATGCATATCTCTGGAAAATAAAAATTGGTAATGTGTATTTACTAATTGGAGATTTTCTGGTAGGATTTCGGTTATTTTTGGACAGAGCATTTCTAGGAATTATGAAAACCGATTTGGAAATATATTGCATATCTTAAGAATATTTCAGTTTTGGAAATTCCTTAGTGTCCAAACTCCCTTGGTCTATAAATACCCAAGTTTGCATTTCATGTAAACTATCCTAAGAGCCAGCAAAACTACCTTGTTGTGTTGTTACTGGTGGAGCCGTATATTCGGAGAGGAAAGTACCCTAATTAGGCGAAATCTCTTACGACCGCTCGTTTAAATACTTCTGTGGGATCAAGAAGCTCTACAAGTACCATTGGTGGGAAACTAGATAATTGCAGTATTATTAGTTTTCGATTTGATTTGATTGACTAACGGTTGTTGAACTTTGATTGCACCTAGTTTGTTTATTTTTGAGAATCTTCTCTTCTGATATAAGATTCACTCAAACTAGATCGAAGTGTCGACGGGATCTTTAGAACTATTTGTAGATCTAAAGACGTCTTGTGATAATCCATTGTTAACAGACTCCGTTCTGTGCGTGATTGATTACAAGAGATTCAAGTTGTTGTGTGCAGGTGTTTATTGAAGATTTAAGAAGATTTGAAGACAAAGAAGATTTCTGATTTGGGTTCATAATCTTTGGTGTGCACAAAACTTGATCGGATGGGATCCAACTAAAATCGGTTTATCTTTTGGTAGATTTGATTGATTAGTTGCGTAGATCGGCATCAGTATTTAGTATCTGGATAGATCCTATTATTGATTGCAAAATCTAAACTCGACTACTTGTTAGTTGTTTGTTAGATAGATCTAAACCCGACAAAGGAGTTTATTGGATTAAACAGAAGAACCTTTGTCTAACTCATATCACTGGGATTCAATAGAGTTTATACCGAATAGATTTGTTGTTCATTTACTGTTTGGAATACGAACCAAAGAAATTGTTCCAGTGCGTGCACTTATTGAATGTCGGAAGCGCAGGGGTACTAAAGGAACTAGGTGAACTATAGGTTTGGTTTCTTGGTCTCAACTATACGAAGTTAGGTTGATTTTGTATAGCGGCTTAATTATGAGAGTATTCAATTCTGGACTAGGTCCCGGGGGTTTTCCTGCATTTGCGGTTTCCTCGTTAACAAAATCTTCCTGTGTCATTTACTTTTGTTTTCCGCAATTATAATTGTTGTTATTATAATTTAAAGTTAATTACACAAACGTTAACTCCTTATTACTTGATAGTGATCCTATAGAGTTTGGTTAAGTCTGAACCTATTATCAAGTAATCACACTTTTATTGTTGTATTGTCTCGATCTCGTATCCATTGACGATCACACAAAGTGTGAATACCGATTCGTTGTACTGTCTCAACTCAGTCCATAGACAATCACTTTCGGTAAGAGGACTTATAGGTGGAAAAGTTTTAGATTGAGGTATATTTGGGTACCCTCGTCTTTTCAAGGAGCCATAATGACTACCTGTCACTCGTCTATTATTCTGGACAATCGGATCGCTAGTAGCCAACATGCTCCGCTCCTAGTGATTGGCCAAAGTGAGCTAGTCGATCTTATTACTTTTATTAAGGAACTGAATCCTGACCGCCCAAGTCAGTGGCGAAGCAGTCACGACCATACAACTTGGCCGGTCAGTTAAGCTAGCTTAACTCCTTCCTACATAACCGAGAAAGCTTCATAATGATCACCGTTTGCCCCTCTACCTTTCCAGCCAATAAGAACACTCCTAGCCTACATGCTCTGCTCCCAGTAGCTAGCCGAAGTAGGCTAGTCGAGTTACATCAAAAACCCTAATTAGGTCAAATAAACGGTCCATGGCTGTCGCAGATTCATCTCGACCGCTCGACTTCGCTAGATAATTTGATCAGTTTAGATTTGATCTTGGTCAACTGGTGAGGTGCCATGACTGTTACCAGTCATCCCTCTTCCTAATGGACAAATCACATTGTCCATAACTTACATGTGCGACAACCAATTGTCGACCAAAGAGGGCCGGTCATGTTCCTAAAATTATATAAAAAATATTTAAGACTGATCATGTAAGTCGCACGTGTCCAATCATTCAAACATTAATTTTAAAGGATTTGCGGTAGAATCAAATCGCTTTATTATTATCGATACATCTAATATATCGGTTTCGAATAAAACTTAATAATGGTACACTACATGTATCAGTTTTGTTCATAAACCTAATAACGACATAGTGGAGAGCCCCACTCCTGGCAAGCCATGGGAGACTCGAATTGCCACCATCTACATGTAACATGTGATTGGTCGAAACTCGCATGTCCTACATGCACAATCAACACCACATATTTTGTGATTAAACAATCACGTCTTCTTATCCACCTCTCATAACTACTTTACAGTCAAGGAGAGGTGTTAGAATAACCACGTTCCATACAACACGACTTATCGATTTAGTCATGTAAGACAAGCTAGTCATGTAAGATGACTTCTTTCACATTTTACTCGAGACATCAATAATGTCATGAATGGGGGATGTTCATCAGGGTATTGGTCTGGCTGCCTACAACATGCGGTGTGCAATACACCCATTATGAGAAAGTGATGGGAAGAGCGGGCAGTTAACGAGTAGAGGGGAAGTGGGTACACAACCGTCCAGTCCTACTTTTACAATAGGGGCACGGTTTCTACCACCTTCACATGATATCCACTACTCCATAACTCCCACTTCCTATGAGATCAGGGTGTTCGACTATGACTTGACATAAATCTATTTTTTCACCAACGAACACAAGTATCCAGAGAACACAGAGAACTTATAGCCTACCATCTTTTCCGACAAGTTCCATTTTACGAGATAAGTCATAAGCAACCACACCTTACAGAGTCTATCTCTTTGATCTCAACACCTTCTCTGCTTTCCTCCCTAAGATCAACCATTCTCCTTCATTTTGTGTCCGAAGCAAGACTGGAATGGCAATTTCTTGGTTTAGGCCAGAATTGTATAGATTGATCTGTCTAATCTAAAGTACTCTTGTGCAGTATATTTGTTTAGGGTCTAGACTTGTTTCTCATCAACCTACCCACTTTTACTCTTTTCTTCAGAATCAGTTTTTACTTTACTACAACTATGAATATTTCTTTTTTGCATGTGTGTCATTTAATGATTGATTAAAAGCATTCTATTTTTATTTTATTTTGAATCGATTTTATTTAAAATGGTGAGTTGGATGGGAATACATCCTCTTAACCAACATCTATCTTAAGGAATGCTGAAGGGTGCCAAAAAGCATAATATTTAGACAATTTGACATGTCATCCTCACATTAAAACGTGTGTTTCCTATATGGCTTGATAATTTTTTGTTTAAAATAAAACTATTGCCGAAGCTCTAAGAGCAAGCATTATGACCACCAATTTCCTGGCTACAATAAGGATTTGTAGTCAAACCAAAGATAAAAAACCCTGAAGTAACATGGTGTTTGATTATAAGGTAATGAAACTAAGTTTCCTACCATTAGAATTTTGGTCCCACCACCCAAAAAACATAAATATTAAACCTAATGGTGGACCCAAGACGTTCTTCTACAATAATTCAGTTTCCACAAGCCATTTGTAAGGACGGTTCCTTGGGGTGTAGCAAATCAATATATTTTCTAGTTTTGCACCCATTATGGAACTGGCAAAGTGGAAAACATAATGGGTTAAGTGGAAAATTTACCACTTTGCCAATCATGGTAGGATTTTTATCGAGCGGTAGAGTCTTGACCGTTCGGTAGAATTTTTACCGTGCTATCAAGTTTATGCAGCCAATGACATAATCTTGGTCGTATGGTGATATGTATGTCGCCCAGTCTTTTATTATCTAACGGTCCAATACAGTGCCACTGAAAAAAGTTTGACGTGTCATCTTCATGTTAAAATGTGTATTTCCTATGTGGCTTGACATTTTTTTGTGTTTAAATTACTATTACTCGAGAAGCTCTGAGAGCGAGCATTATGACCACCCATTTGTTGGATACAATTTGGATTTGTAGCCAAACCAAGGATAAAAAAAAACTGAAATAATATGGTGCTTGATTATAAGGTGATGAAACTAAGTTTCCTACCATTATATTTTTGGGCTCACCAACCACAAAGAATAAATATCAAACTTAATGGCGGACCCAAAATGTTGACTTATGAAAACTCAGTTTCCACAAGCCATCTATAAGACTCGTTCCTAGAGGTGTGGCAAATCAATATATTTTCCATTTTTGCACCCACTATGAAACTGAAAAAGTGACAAACATTATGACTTAAGTGGCAAATTTACCACTTTGCCCATTGTGGTAGAATTTCTATCGAGAGGTAGAGTCTTGACTACTTGGTAATTTTTTTACCACGTCATCAAGTTTATGCCGCCAACAACATAAACTTGGTCACGAGATGATATGTACGTCGCTCAGTCTTTTATTATCTAATGGTTCAATACTGCGCTACTGAAAACAATTTGACATGTTATTCTCATGTTAAAATGTACATTTCCTATATGGTTTTACATATTTTTTTTGTTTACTACCGGAGAAGTTTTAAGAGCATTATGGTGCCCTCCCATTTCTTGGTTACAATTAGGATTTATAGCTAAACCAAGGATTAAAAAAAATGAAGTAATATGGTGCTTGATTATAAGGTGATAAAACTAGGTTTGCTACCATTAGATTTTTGGGCTGACCACCCACAATGCATAAATATTAAGCCTAATGGTGGTCCGAAAATGTTGTTCAATGAAAATTCAGTTTCCACATGCCACCTATAAGGCCGATTCCTAGGGGTGTGGCTAAACAATATATTTGTCAGTTTTGCATCCATTATGGAACTGACAAAGTGGCAAACATAATGGGTTAAGTGGCAAATATTCCACTTCGCCCATCAAGGTAGAATTTCTTACGAACGGGAAAATTTTAACGGCTTGGTAGAAATTTTATTGGGCAATCAAGTTTATGTCGCCAACGACATAAACTTGATAGCGCGGTGATATATATGTTACTTATTTTTTCATTATCCAACGGTCCAATACTGTGCTATTGGAAACAACTTGACATGTCATCCTCGTGTTAAAATGTATATTTCCTATATGGCTCAACCTTTTTTTTTTTTTTTTTAATTATTACTATCGGAGAAGCTAGAGCAAACACTATGCTAGCCAATTTTTGGCTACAATTAGGATTCTTAGCTAAACCAAAGATAACAAAAAACTCAAGCAATATGATGCTTGATTATACGGTGAGTTTCCTACTATTATATTTTTGGGCCCACCAACCATAAAGCAAAAATATTAAGCTTAATGGTGGACCCAAAATGTTGCTTCACGAACACTCAGTTTTCACAAGCCATTTGTCACTTTTGCACCACTGTGGAACTGACAAAGTGGCAAACGTAATGGGCTAAGTGGCAAATTATTCAAAAAATGATGAGTTGAATGGGAAAACATACTCTTAGCAAACCTCCCAAGAGGATGTTTTTAAAAACAATTTGACATGTTATCTCACATTGAAATGTGCATTTCCTATGTGGCTCGACACTTTCTTGTTTAAAATACAATTATTGGAAAAACTTTAAGAGCAAGCAATATGATTACCGATTCCTTCGCTACGAGTATGATTTGTATCCAGATCAAAGATAAAAAAAAAGACTCAAGTAATATGACGTTTGATTATATGGTAATGAAACTGAGTTTCCTACCACTTGATTTTTGGGTGCACCACACACAAACTAGAAATATCAAGCCTAATACTGGACCCAAGATGTTGCTCTAGAAAAATTCTGGTTTCTACAAGCCATCTTTTAGCTACCTGATATTGCACATCTCTAGCATCTACAAGCTAAAGCTTGGGTATAATTTACTACTCCATCTGTTTCTACAAAAGAGATATTATATATATAATATGATATAAAGAATTTTCTTCCCATAGATAATTAAACAAAACAAAAAAAATTGAAATGTGAATATGCTGAACGGGTGGAGTCGAAAGGATGGAGTTTTAACTTCCCGAGAGGTGTCATTTAATTTTCCACGACTTTCATACTACCTGGAATTCTATTGCATCCGTGCCAAATACTCTAGGACTCCACCACTCATCCTGTTCACCAAACTCCACCCTCAACTCCCTCTGTTCCAAACGCGCCCTTGGTTTTGGCCCCGGCCAAGGGATACACACCTGGATAGTGCCTTTTAAGAATTATTTCCGTCAAAAGTCCGCGCACTATACAACGCACAGATTAGCAAATTTATTTTTGTCTTTGTAAACATTTTTCTGCAAAACCAAACCAAAATCCCATCTCCTAGAAGTAGTAATGGTGGTGAATTGATATATGAATTCCAAGAAGAAAAAATATCCCAGTAGATTCATCTGTTAAATGAAACCCTAGAAAAATTCCATCCATAATGGCTGGTGTTTCAGTAGCTGCGGAATGGCAACTTCAACACGAAAGCTATTATCGAAAACCAGAGATCTATTCGATGCAATGGCAAGTAGATCTTTCGCGTAACAAAATTGCTTGTGCTCCTTTTGGTGGTCCTATCGCTGTTATTCGTGATGATGCTAAAATTGTTCAACTTCTTGCTGAATCTGCTTTAAGAAAATTAAACATTTACAATTCAGCTGGAATTCTTCTTTCATCAACTAGATGGGATCGTCCTGGTGGTCGTTTAATTGGTATGTCATGGACTGATGATCAAACTTTAGTTTGTGTTGTTCAGGATGGAACTGTTTATAGGTATAATATTCACGGTGAGATTCAAGAACCTAATATATCATTAGGAAGTGAATTCTTAGAACAGAATGTTGTTGAATGTGTGTTTTGGGGTAATGGCATGGTTTGTTTAACTGAAGGCTATAAGATTTTTTGTATATCTGATTTCAAAAACCCTAATCCTTGTAAACTCGAAGATCCTCTTTTAGAAGATTATCCACTTTGTATTGCTGTAATTGAACCACAGTATACAATGTCTGGGAATGTTGAAGTACTTTTAGGAGTGAACGATTATATTTTAGTTGTTGATGAAGATGGTATTCAGAAGGTTGGAGAGGGAATTGGACCTTTACAGAAAATGGTCTTGACTCAAAATGGGAAGTTCCTTGCTTCATTCACTCATGATGGCCGACTTCTGGTTACTTCCACTACGGATTATAAAGAAATATTCGAGTATGAATGTGAGGCAAGTATTCGATTTTGTTTACAACTTGTATTAATTGTTGTTGAGTTCGCACATACTAAGAAAATTTGGGTAGGAGAAACTTGTTTTCTCATTAGATTCATTTGTTCCATCTAAAATAACTTTCAATTGACGATCACATCATATCGTATCTATAATCTTTGAAGAAGAAAGCATGCGAAATATGCTTAGTAATGTTTAAGAAACTCATTTTGTTTTCTTAGTTGACAACATGATGACTTCCTAGGGCGTAACCAAATTAAAGGTCTGCTTCTAAGTATGTAAAAAACTAGGGAAAGCAAAGATAGAAACTTATTGTGTTTTCTTAACATGAAGGTGATTCTTGAATGAAGCTCTAATTACTATCTAGATGCGGAGTGTATATATGTTGTTTGTGACTTTATGTGCTTGTACATAGCCACGTCTGAACGTGACAGATAGTTAAAAGTTAATTACTCGCATGTATCTAAAACTTTTCTGGATCCAACAAAAGAAATTGGATGTATAAGATAGAGCGCACTATTACTGTGACAAGTAAATAGGTGTGCAGATAGCCTTGTAGCTCATTTGTTGCATCGTCTGACACAGGCAGACTCATATCAGTAAAATTTTCACATGGTTTTGTAGTATTTAAGGAAATAAGAATGTAAAATTATGAGACATTGAAGATTCAATGAGTTAATGCGACCGCCATACTCCATAACCTGATTTGAGCACCTTGTAGTGAAAATGGAACAGTTGGGATAAATATCGGGTTGCTTCTTTCTAAATTTTGTGATGAGCATTAGAAACTATTTTAAACCTTCTCTGTTTGAGCAGTTACATTCTTTTTGTTCGTCTGAATAATTCCTACACATATTATAAAGACATTACCCATTGTATGATGCTGATTTTATGTTTCTGCAGTCAGCCTTGCCTCCTGAGCAGTTAGCTTGGTGTGGAATGCATAGTGTACTTCTCTATTGGGATGAAATGCTTTTGGTGGTAGGTCCATTTGGTGATCCAGTTCGCTATCTTTATGATGATCCCATCATTCTTATTCCAGAGTGTGATGGAGTGAGGGTACTTTCAAATACCAGCATGGAATTCTTACAACTAGTCCCTGAATCCACTGTGTCTATCTTTAGCATAGCGAGCACAAAACCTCCAGCCTTATTGTATGATGCTTTGGATCTCTTTGACAGGCGAAGTGCCAAGGTATGCTTGTCACACGAATGAAACTAATAGCTTTTATGGTTTGATCAAGGTGATTCTTGCTTGTACTAATTTCAACACATCTCGTGCTTTGGCCTTTGAGCCAAATTGATTGATGAAGAATGTGGGTTTTTGTTTGAATTCAGGATATTTAAGAGAATTACTACTTAATATTACCATCTTCTTGACAGGCGGATGATAATTTGAGATCAATTCGCTCCAACCTTCCTGAAGCTGTTGAAGCTTGTATTGACGCGGCGGGTCATGAGTTTGATATGTCACGGCAACGAACTCTACTTAGGGCTGCCAGCTATGGTCAATCCTTTTGCAGGTTGGTTTTCAAAGGTCTATTCTGGTGTTTTTCTTGGTCAGACATTGAGACTGTTAGTTTGACAACTAAAGGAAGCTTTAGTTCTTCAATTGAAAAAAATATCTTGTTGTGAGTAAGAAACCATACTATGTATTACCGTCGGACCAATAAAGACATTCTTATGTGGAACTACTAATTTACACTGCATTAAAAATAACAGTTTTACAAGTAAACTGGGATTTACGTGAAAAACTTTTCATTGTATGGATAAATTCTGAAGCTGTGAAAACCATAAAATTGAGCTGATGCGAAAAAGTTTCAGCATGCTAAAATTCGATATGGGTAGAAGAGACCCTCTCAGTATCTTATGTGAGAAATTTTTAATGGCCAGAGCGTTTGGTATTTTCACTTGTCAACATTGATCCTATTTTATAGTCATATTCGACAGCCTTCTAACTGCTTTTGAGGAAGATCCGAATTAGATAAAATTCTTCTTGGCTCTTCCTTACAAAAGCTATCACTTCACACCTTACAGGCAAATGATCAGAACTAACTTCAGGATCAAAGAGTCTGTCTGTTCTTCAGAATCACAGAACTCATAGATTTTATTCCAAAAAAATTGTTTTCCTGAAATCAGTATACAATTTGTGAACATATTCTATGGAATGCCCTATTTGACAGTTTGTGTGGTATTTTCTTGTTTCACAATTTTTTATTTATTTGAATGAATGTGCTTAAACAAACTGTCTAGTCTGTGAATAGCATAATGTATCCTTGAACCATGGATTCAGTGGTGCCCAAAACCTCAAAACTGTTTTGTAGTTGCGGGTTGAATGAGGGGGAGGAATCTTTAGGTTTCTGATGAAAAAGATGATCAAATTAAAGGAAGAGGAAATATTTTGTGTATCTGTCCATGTACGCAGGGTATTGAAAGTGAACTATGTTAGTTCCTTCTACGTTGGTAATAATTTTTTATCTGACCGTGTACTGGGTTCTTGTTGGATGTTACAGCCATGTTCAACGTGATCGGTTTCAAGAAATGTGTAAAACATTACGGGTGCTAAATGCTGTGCGCAACTATGAGATTGGTGTTCCTCTTAGTATTCAGCAATACAAGGTCACCAACCCTTAATTAATTTAAGCTGCTAGGATTATTTTAGATCCTCTGGTGTTTAACTATAGCAAATATTCTCACTCTTCCTGCAGTTACTAACTGCGCCAGTTCTAATTGGTCGTCTGATTAATGCTCACCAACACCTTTTGGCACTTCGTATATCAGATTACATTGGCTTGAGCCCGGTAAGCTACCTTTTATCTGTTTGATAAGTATGAGATATTATACTCTCCTCGTTTGTCTTTTAATCATAACCTGGGATCCTTTCAGAAATTATTCTAGTGGTTCCTTTGAAGCATTAGCCTAGTCTGTCCAGGAGAAATAGTAATTGTTTCTTAATTACCATTTTTGTTAAACTGGCACAGGATATATTTCGAACCAACGCTTAGATCCTAGAATTGGTGACATGACCAGTTTTAAACTTCTTTAATCAGGCCTGCGTCTGTATCTTAAAACCCATCTATAAGTTTACCGTTTTTCGTTTCAATGTTTCTTTCGACATATTAATGACGTGTTACACGTAAGACTGAACTCCACTTAGATGTTTGTTTTATCCATCAAAAGAGTTGTTGGTGAAGGAAAAGTTTCAAGCTACTAATTAGAAGGTGTTTAGGATTCTGTCTAGAAAGGACAACTGTTGCATTACCTTTCACAATTACGCCAGATATGCGGGACCCCACCTTGACAATTCTTTGGTTTTCACTGAGAACCTTGTTGAGATCTGCACTCCAAACAAGTGAGAACCGCCCTCCTAAAAAATGGAAACACCCTTTCCCCCAAAATAAAATAAAATGACTACATTAACTACAATTATTGGAAGTTGTTTTCAGTATTTAAATTTTATTTTTATTAATATTGAAAGTTGTTTTTAGTATTTTATTTCTATCGAAAACAAAATGGTGACTTTATTTGCTACCTGTTTATCTCTCTCTGAAATCCACAGAGTTGCAAGCTTTCTTAGGAAGTATCGAACCGAAACCTCTATATAAGAACTGAGCATCTTACATGTTCATCAATTTTATCAGAAACACAATTCTCTTTTTAGTTTCTAAGTTTCTTTCACTTTCATCAAGTGAATCATGCACCCTGGCATATCTATAGAAGCGGACGCTTCCGTCGCGCTCCTAAACTTAGAACTCTTTAGATATTTAACGATTTCCACCTCGTTTTGATTCTTGGCTACCAAGAATTATGGCCAAAATGAATGGACAAGTAAGCCCAGAGCTCTAGTAGGACACTCCTGGACAGTGTTACGAAATATTTTTGTCTGTAATCTAGAAGGATTCACCATTTCTATTGTACCCTTATTTGACGATGCTTGTGCATATGAATTGATGTGGCTAATCTGGAAGGAATTTTGACCAGCTTCATCTTTAATCATGTATTGTGATTGATTTTGAAGGGAAAACAGGACCCATTTTTTACAGGATAAAATTCCATCTTTAGTTTTACAAGATCCAATTCGCTTCCCTCATTTTGTAGAAAATATTTATTTTTATTTTCTTGGAGTCACAATAGCCTAATCTACTTAGATTTCAAATCTTTCTGCTGGATTGTACGAAAATGTCAATTTGAAAGAAAATCTAGGGGAAGATACTTTTTTTTAGCAGGGACAAAATAAACCTTTCAAGAGTCTAAGATTAGGAGTGTGACCAGTGCGTGCGTCTTAGTTAGATATGCATGCAGGATGAAGGATTTAATTGATGATGGTGAAATATTAGGAAAATATATATATATATTTTTTCGATTCAATTGGGGTGGATATGTAAGCTTATATAGAGGTGTAGCAATTTCTGTAAGCTTATATATAGGGGTTGCAGCTGTTGGGTTTCTAGAAAGAGATAAATAAGTTTTAACCTAATAACTTTACAATTAAACACTAAAACAACTTCCAAAACTTTGGGGAGACAGTTTTGTGAAAGGAACAAAATAGTTAAGAAACGCAAGTCACCACTATTGGATTTTTTTTTTTTTCCTTTCCGCTTTTAAATTCCCAGTGTCCGGTGGTTGGTCTATGCTGTCTTAATTAGCCGAGAAGATATGATTACTTGCTTTACACCCATGAAATTATGTGCTGATTAGGAGGTGGTTATAATGCACTGGGCGTGTGCAAAAATAACAGCTTCGCCGGCCATTCATGATGCTGCTCTTCTTGAAATGTTGCTTGATAAGGTGTGCATTACGTATATCTTCTTTCCTTGATTTTGTTTTTTTCAATTTCTTTTTTCAGTTCTGTCTCTTTTCTTCCATATCATTTGTCTTCTAAAACAATTTCAATTTTCAGTTGAAATTGTGCAAAGGCATATCATATGCTGCAGTTGCCTCTCAAGCAGATAAAAGCGGCCGTCGGAAGTTAGCTGCAATGCTTGTCGAACATGAACCACGTTCCTCCAAACAGGTGTCTTTTGTGTCGTAAAATTTAATGGATAAATTTCCTTAAGTTGCCGAGCTTTTTTCATTGCTTTGGTTGACCTTAATATGAGACGATAAAAGATTAAAAGTGGTTAAAGAAGCATTCTGCAGATTTTTGGGAAAATACTAACAAAAATAATGATGTTGACAGGTTCCTCTTTTGTTAAGCATAGGAGAGGAAGATACAGCTTTGATGAAGGCTACTGAGAGTGGTGATACTGACCTTGTTTATCTTTCCCTCTTCCACATCTGGCAGAAGGTAGTACTTTTGGGCTTTCGGCATATACTTTCTACTGCTGTTTTAGGTTTTATCAACCGAGGATTCAAGCATGGCTTGTTTTAAGAGTAGTTTTGTTTTTTTTGTGTTATTGTCTTTTCCTCCTTGATCTTGCAGAGTCCACCGCTGGAGTTTTTTGGAACGATACAGGCAAGACCCCTGGCTCGGGATCTATTCATCACATATGCACGGTACCTTTTTGGTTACTTACATGACGCTGCATTTTCTTTTCTTTTCCTTGACCTCATATTTAGCCAGAATTGTTTGAGTTAAGTTTCTTTTGCTCGGGACATTTGTTTTACGGTTCATGACAGTATAATGCTCATTTTGAAGGTGTTATAAACATGAGTTCCTGAAAGACTTCTTTCTCTCGACTGGGCAGCTTCAAGTAAGTTTTATGACAAGAATATTACTTGTATTTTATTTCCTTGCACTTGTAGTACTCATGCACTACTAAATGTCGAAATCGATTTTGATTAGTTCGTTGAGTGTTTCTATTTTGTGGTTTAACCAAATATTTTCTGCTGTTTAACAGGATGTGGCTCTTCTCTTATGGAAGGAGTCATGGGAACTAGGAAAGAATCCAATGGCAAGTAGGGGGTCTCCACTTCATGGTCCACGCATAAAACTTATTGAGAAAACTCATTCGCTATTTGCTGAGACCAAAGAACACACCTTTGAGTCCAAGGCTGCTGAAGAGCATGCAAGATTGCTAAGGTAACATTTGTGGAATATGCATATGCTATGTGTACTAAATCCTTCACAAGTTCAAACCAGAATTAAAATCATTTCAGACTCCAATTCTGAATTTGCATGTTTGAAATCATACGTTTAGTTACATATTATGATTCTTAACTATACTAGTCACGTTATTATACATTTGGTTACATAATACGATTCTTAATTTGGAGGCGCGGTGAAGCTGCAGCGTATAACTAGATTAGTCATATAAGTATGTATGTATAGGAATACTATATTCCTTGGCCCAGGCACCCCTAAGGCCAAAAACTACTATATTCTTATTCTGTATCCTCTAGAGTACTAGGTATAACAGAGAACTAAGAGAAATAGATGATTTGAATCTACTAAAGTTATACTTCCTGACTTAATTTTATACTTAATTTTTCCACCATCAGATGCAAGTGTATGAACGATGAAGATCAAGATGAGATTTTAAAAAACAAGCGAGTTATTATCAACCATCCATCCACTAACATCTGACGGTGGAGAAATTAAGTCAGGAACTTTAAGTCAAGGTATCCGTTCCGTATATATAAATATGTATATACAAAAATAACTAGGTTAGGGTCCTAGAATGTTAACTAATAGTATTAGTTATATAACTTAAATGGCAAAGATTTGAATTTTTTCTTTTAGAAAGATACCACTGGGCGTTCAGACCCCTGACGCCTTGGCCCAGGCACCCCTAAAGGCGTCACCAGAATGCCCCTTTTAAACGTGCATATTTTTTTCTACTGTGTGGGGCTCATTGGGAACTAATGCCACTTTCGTGCCTAGGCGATGCCTTGCACAATACAGTGTTTCTATTTTTTCGAGCCTCTTCAATTCCAGGAAGTCAGACTGTAAAACGTTCTGTTAATTTGTATCCCTCTGTGTTTGCTCTGTTATTGTACTCAACTCTTTATGCAGAATACAACATGAGTTAGAGGTGAGCACAAAGCAGACTATATTTGTTGATTCGAGTGTTAGCGATACAATCCGAACGTGTATTGCACTTGGCAATCATAGAGCTGCAATGAAAGTGAGATCAGAATTTAAGGTCAGCAATCCGCATTCCACAGTTTATTGTCCGTACTATTTTTTGTTAGTGGATGTTAATAGAGTAGAACATGATTTGGGTGTCTGAAGAGGAAATTGCTTATAGGGACTGATTGGACCATCCTGCTCAAATTGAATTAGAATTCTTTCGCCATTTCACTTTAACCAATTTAATCAGCTTTCGAAAATGGCCCTTTTCTTGTCTAATAGAGTCATGAATCGTTATTACCAAAAAGAAATCTGGATTTTCTATGTACTATTCTCAATATCTAACTGTAAGAACCCCTGCAGGTTTCTGAAAAAAGATGGTATTGGCTCAAAGCATTTGCTCTGGCTACAAAAAGAGATTGGGATGCACTAGAAAAATTCTCCAAGGAGAAGAGACCACCTATAGGTAAACCTTATTTAATAGTTTTCTATTTACTTCAGATAGCAAGTTAAAGAGCTCAAAGTCTAATGCGCTCTTGCCATTCACGTGTCTTTCAAGAGCTGGATATCTGACTTTGTGTTAAATAAAGGACATATAGATTACCATACCATTTACCACTCTGCTTGAAGGTGGTTATCTTTTGTATTAAGATGATGCTTTGTTCTCCTGCAAGTGTCGACTGTTTTTTGCATCGAACACTATATACAGATTATAAAAAAAATCAGGTGTGTTTCTGTGAATCAGACGAATGGTAACTTATCCTATTACGTTCCGTTTGGTGATTAAAAAATAGGTTATAGACCGTTTGTTGAGGCGTGCATTGATGCAGATGAGAAAAGTGAAGCTCTCAAATACATCCCAAAACTCACGGATCCCACAGAAAGAGCTGAGGTATTTCTCTATTCGCAACTTGGCCTTCTACCTAACATGTTACTTGCTGTAGGAGAGCATTTCTCAGAAACTGATAAGAAAGATCCTTGGACAAATAAATACTGGAATATGTTTTTCGACAGGGAAAGTCTTATATTTACTAAATAAAGTCAGTCAGTTTTTAGCATGTTTTAAAAATGGCAAGGATGCAAAACTAATTGGTTTTTTTGTTATATGTTAAATGAAAAATAGAACTTTTTCTTGCTGCACCAAGGTGTTGTCTTCTTTAAACTGAACTTTTTTGGTTTCAGTCTTATGCTCGTATTGGGATGGCAAAAGAAGCTGCAGATGCTGCAACTCAGTCGAAAGACGGCGAGTTGCTAGGCCGGTTGAAGCTGACCTTTGCTCAAAATGCAGCCGCGTCATCTATTTTCGACACACTGCGTGACCGACTAGGAGTCTCTTAGTTGTGTCGTTTCAGTTCATTTTGTGTGTTTTTCTCTGTATAAATTATTGAAACTATTTCCCTGGTTTCATGGTTCATTGGTCTGGATCTGAATGGTACTAAAGATATACGTCAGTGAGTACTCAGACCCTGGACAGGGTTTAAAAATGTATATACTTAATACAAATTTGTGTTGTGTAAAGTAAATGAGTTATTTGTTTCATTTCCTTGGTCCCTGCACTAGGTAAAAGTTACAATACCTTACGGAAACCAATTTTTATTGATATCACTGATATTTTCTTTGTTTGCACAATGAAAACCTACTGCAGTCATTGGTGTTCACATAGCACATCTTGACCTATCACGCCAGCTTGCCCATGCAGAGTCCACTTGCCGTTGATTCAAAGAACATCGAAGACACCTTTGAACTTTAGAGATGTCTCTGCTCTGTTAAATAAGCAAATCAAGTCAGGAACTGTCCACTTGTTGTAATAATTTTCGTTGCTACAATTCAGATCAAAATGGGATCAGACGTTGACCTATCCAAAAAGTGTACACATAATTCAAAGATTGAAACCAGAACAATGACTCGTAAAACCTAGATCGACATATCACTCAATGAATGAGCCTATGTATCATTCAATAAAAGAATACAACTCATTTTTTCAGTTCATTTCATGCAAGAAACCAAAGAAAATGGGTGAAGAAGTAGGTACATAGACTAGAACCACTTGCGATATATACCGAACCAAATACTCCTCAAAAATCTAATCTATGTAATGAGAAAAAAGCTGAACAAAACCACCTTATCAAATACCAAACATGAAAATAAAGTAGTGGATTAAGTAACAAACACATCTCAGTTTAGCTGTTATGGATTCAATTATTTCTGAGATTGTATTAGCTCAGAATAACCGAACAATGACTACATATATATAGGTCTTACTCAAGCATAGTATTCATCAACAAAACACGTATAAACTCAAAGCAGTCTTACATATTTAAGTTGTCTTCTGCTAATTAAGATGGCAAGAATGGGTTATTCAAGCATTGTAATATTTATGGTTTTGGGATTGTTAGGTTCAGCTTATGCTCAATTGAAGATGGGTTTTTATGCTCAAAGTTGCCCTAAAGCTGAGAAAATTATACAAGACTACGTGTAGAAACGAGCCCCCGCTGTAGCTGCAGCTTTACTTAGAATGCATTTTCATGACTGTTTTGTCAGGGTAAGCAAATATTCGTTGGATCACCACTGAAGTTTTTTTAACTAGAACTTGTGTGGCTTCTTCTTTAAGGTAAATGCCACCCAAGGGTTGGCACTTGGGTACACATATATAGTTAAAAATTCTGTCCAAGTTATTTATTTTTTCCAAACCATCTTAGTTACCTTACCCTATGAATTGCACTTATTATTTTTAATTGCATGCATGGGAAGGGTGGAGCTATTATAAGTATATAAAATACTGGGCTAGATTCAGTGGTACCACTATCTAATAGCATATATATGTATTTCATCCAGGGATGTGATGCATCTGTATTATTGAACTCAACTTCGAACAATCAAGCAGAAAGAGATGCCCAACCTAACCTGACTCTCCGAGGTTTCGACTTCATTGACAAAGTGAAAAGCATAGTGGAAGCCGCATGCCCTGGTGTTGTTTCTTGTGCAGATATTATCTCTTTAGCTGCAAGGGATTCAGTTGTTGCCATAGTAAGAAACTCAAGATTAATGCTAGTATATATATTAGAATTTGTAGTGGGCAAGTGTAACTGACTAATATGTATATTTTGCCATCATAACAGGGAGGACCAACATGGAAAGTTCCGACTGGACGACGAGACGGAAGAATTTCAGTAAGGTCTGAGGCACTAAGAAACATCCCCAATCCAAATAGCAACTTTGCCACCCTTCGATCAAATTTTGCTAACAAAGGGCTTAACGTGAAAGATCTTGTTTTGCTATCCGGTAAATATAATAAATAATCCCTACACTGCTTTTAGCTTCGAGCAAACAATATAGTAATAAAATTTGTAAGCAAGTCTAACTATAGATATTATACAGTATACAGTATGGCTTAACGTAAATGCATGTCAATCTCTAGGTGCTCACACAATTGGTGTCTCTCATTGTAATCCTTCATTTTCAAACCGTCTATACAACTTCACCGGCAGAGGAGATGAAGATCCTTCACTAGACAGTAAATATGCAGCTAATTTGAAGGCAAGGAAATGCAGAACAATAACTGATAACACGACAATATCTGAGATGGATCCAGGAAGTTTCAGGACTTTTGATTTAGGTTACTACAAAAATTTAGTAAAAAGACGAGGTATTTTCCAATCAGACGCAGCTCTCATTACAGACGCTGTTTCAAAATCATTTGTTACTCAATTACTCCAAGGTAGTTTATCGAATTTCTTTGCAGAATTCGCCACATCCATGGAAAAAATGGGTCAACTTGGAATTATGACTGGATCAATCGGAGAGATTCGAAAGAAATGTTCAATTATTAATTAGTTTGTGCGAGCCAGTCTGGTAGGAAACAGATATAAATCTGTGTGAAATGTGCGCGTGAGTTATGGGTTCATGTGTGTAGTAAGTGTGGTAACTGCCAAGGTGACTAGTTAATGTACACGTTAGTCACCGGCTTTGAGAGTCACAAGAATCGAGTGTTTTAAATAGTCTGAATTGTTGCGTCTGTTTGTAACAAGAAAATTACAATTGAATGAAATGAAATCAGAGAAGAATGTCCAGCGACTTCATCTCTTCTTCACATGGTATCGGATACCTTTTAAAACCCTAAATCTAATTAACTTCTCTCATTTTTCATGACCGATTCAAATAAAAACATTCCTTTAACTTTCAAACCTCCATCAAAGTTGTATGCAACTAATTATCCTTTATGGAAATCTCAAATAGCTCCATTCCTTTGTAGTTACGATCTATTTCGATTTGTTGATGGCTCTTATCAATGTCCGGTAAAGTATTTCAGACGAACATCTGTTGCTGGTACTGCTATCATCAAAGATCCCGCGTTTATTGATTTAGATCCTGAGAACGAGTTCGTTCGCAATCCTACAAATACTTACTGGGTAAATCAAGACCCTGCTCTTTCATCTTGGTTGTTTTCTGCTTGCACTGAAGAAATTCATTCTCAAGTTCTTGATTGCACCTTTTCTCATGAGATCTGGAATTGATTGGAGAATAACTACAATTCTACAACCAAATCTCCTCTTATGCAACTCAAAATAGATCTAATTGGATTGAAGAAAAGTTAGATTCAATATTAGTGTAATTCAACAAAGCACGTTCAATTTCACATCAATTATCCCAAATTGACAGAGCAGTTTCTGATGAAGATTTGGTAATTCATATCTTGCAAGGTTTACCTTCTGAATTCAATGCTCTCAAGACATTCAACTGCACTCAACAGCTAAAGAATGAGAATCTAATCACTTCATCAGAACTTTTGGGATTATTGCTATCTGAAGAAGCTAGAGTTCTTTCTGAATCGAAAATTGATTTTACTACTGCTTCAACAAATGTGACTCAACAACAACATTCATCTCCTTCTGCACATCAAATTGATCGAAAATATGTAGGTACTAATGTTTATCCACATAATGATTATCCTCAGCACTCAGGTACATCATACCCTTCTCATTCTGGATCTCAAATTTGGTATAACTCTTTCAATCGTGGAAATTTTGGAAGATTTGGTAATTCTGGATTTAGAGGAAATAAAAATGCTGGTAGATTTAGAGGAGGTTTTAGAGGTGGTAGAAATTTTATAGGTGCTCCATTTGGTTGATCAAGTGGACCAAACAACTTTGATTCTCCTACTAGATATAACTATTATATTGAATGCCAGATTTGTAAGAAACCAGGTCACTCAGCTACTGAATGCAAATACAAATTCACACCTAGTGACAACTCAATGGTGCAAGTCTATCATACTTCTAATGATTCATATGTTGATGAATTTGAGGACTTCTGGTGTCCAGAACCTGAAGCATTTGCTATATATAATGAGGATTCTATTGGTTCTTCTTCTGGATGGGTACCTAACTCAGGAGCTACACATCATATCACTTTAGACTTATCACATCTCAGTTTGCACTCTGAATATCAAGGTTCTGATCAAGTGAGAGTTGACAATGGCTCAGGTTTGCACATTACTCATGTTGTCCTTTTTGCATTGCATAATGATTGTGTTAAATTCACTATTTCTAATGTACTTCATGTGCCATCTATTACCAAAAATTTGATCTTTGTGCTTCAATTTACTAAGGAGAATAATTGTTAATTTGAGTTCTATTCTGATAAATTTCTTATAAAGGATATGGTTACCCACAAAGTACTACTTCATGGTCCTGTTAGAGATGGTCTGTATCACATGGAGTTCACAACTACTCAAATCAAGCAAACATTATCATATGGAATTTCTTCATCAACAAATTGGCACAACAAGCTTGGTCATCCAGCATACCAGACTCTCAAGCATGTTCTATCTTCTGCGGATGAGGTTCTTGATTCTCAGTTATCTTCTATAATTTATTCTCCATGTCAGTCAGCCAAAAGTCATGCTCTTCCCTATCCTACTGGTTCAAGTAATAACGTGTATAGTGGTTTAGATTTAATACATTCAAATGTGTGGGTATCACCATTGTGTTCTATTAATGGTTACAAGTATTGTGTGTCCTTTATTGATTCCTTTAGGAGGTTCACATAGTTGTATCCTCTAGCTTATAAATCTGAAGTACTTGAAACCTTAATTTGTTAAATTCAAAAATCTTGTTAAGAATCAGCTTAATAGAAAGATCAAATTTATTCAGTCTGATTGGGGAAGTGAATACAAAAATGTCTCTACTTGTCTTGATTCTTGTGGAATAGGACATAGAGTCTCCTGCCCCCATGCTCATGCTCAGAATGGCACAACTGAAAGAAAACATAGACATATTGTTGGAACTGGATGGGCTCTACTCCATCATGCTTCATTACCTATATCATTCTTGTCATATGCATTTGAAACTGTAAATTTATTAATTAACAGACTCCCCACACCAACCTTGCATTAATTGTCACCTCTGGAATGCTTGTTTCAACTTAAACCTGACTATTTCTTACACACATTTGGTTGTGCCTGCTATCCATGCAGAAATTTAAATCATCACAAACTAGAACCAAGATCTGTTTAGTGTATTTTCCTTGGTTACAGTCATATGCACAAAGGATATATGTGCTTCAATCCTAACACAAATAAGATTATAATTTCTACAGATGTCAAATTTGATGACTATCAATTTCCATATGCAAAATTGTTTACTTCTGATTTTATTGCTGCTGCTTTGCCAACTATGTATCTTACACCATCAGTCATACCTGCAAGTTCTTTACCATCTACTTCTAGCATTGTGTCTATTTCTAATGAAGTGGATGTGTCTTCATCAACTCCAAATGTTTCTACTTCAGCACCAGTTTTTTCTGCTCCAACTTTAGCTGCTTCTTCTCCTGTTACTAATGCACACCCAATGACTACAAGAGGTAACATGGGTATTTCCAGACCTAAACCAAGAATTTTTTCTTTAGTAATTCAGTCTGTCTGTAAGGATATCATAGTCCCAACATGTTACGCTGAGGCTTGTAAAAATCCTGATTGGAGAGCTGTAATGGATGAAGAGATTACTTCTATATTGCAGAATGATACTTGGAAGTTAGTACTTGCCGTTTCGGGACAAAATATCATTGGTTGCAAATGAATCAAGAGAAGAGATGATGGTTTTATAAAGAGATACATTCAGTCATGTTGTTAAGCCTACAACTGTGAGACTCATTCTCTCAATTTCTCTCCACAATAACTGGCAGATCAGACAACTAGATGTGAAGAATGCTTTCTTACATGGTCATTTATCTGAAGATGTATTTAGGGTTCAACCACCAGGTTACTCCAATAAAATGCTTCCCAATCATGTGTGCGAACTTCAGAGATCTCTATATGGTTTAAAACAAGCACTAGGGGCTTGGTTTGAGAGATTGAGTCAGTTTCTAATCACTAATGGTTTTGTCTCTTTAAAAACTGATACTTCTCTCCTCTATAGAGGGAGTAATGAGGATGACTGTTTAAACTCCTCTATAAAAGAGAAGAAGAACCGAGGAAGAAAGTGGAACGGTGCCTAAGGTATCAAGTCATAAAGCAAAGAAAAGGGGAAGACGTGGCGGTTATAAATACGATGTGGAGGCGGTCACTGAAAAATGAATGTTTTCTTCCCATTGTACTCTCGGCATCGATGGAAAGAAAGGGGAAAAAATACATAAAGACACGTGGAAATCTGAGATGTCGAATCACTGAGTAACGTACGAAACGAAACACCAGATCCATTCCAAAGGTCCAACACAGTAATCTAGATATCTATCGCATCTTCCATAAGCGTGACGCGTGAAAAGCAGAGAAAATGAATAACGGTCGAGTTTGAATCAGCAAACCAAGCATTAAATGTTACTGACATAACACGCGCGAAGTGACTAAAAGACCAGAACATAGTGGGGCATAATAAAAGAAGACTTGCAAGACACTCAAAGCTCGAATTGAGACAATCATCACATCGGTAAGTTCAGGTCATAACTCTTGGTAAGGGCGCAACAAATTCGATGGATATAATTAACACTGTCACTTTGTTGTATAAACACCATGTTTATAAATACCAGACCCAGTTAAAAGAAACAACATGTTCCGTAAGTGGGAGAGTAAGGAGATACTAAGTCGAGAATTGTTCTTGAGAGATTCATAACTTAGCCTAGCAATTTGTAATCCGTATGACCTAATAAGATCATCCTTTCACCCCCATGGATGCAGTAATCATGCCAAATCGCGTATAACATTGTGTTTGATACTATGCTTTTCTTTACTTCTTGATTATCACTTTGAGTGTTAGATGTAGGATGTTAGATTTTCTCCAAGTACATGTCTGTTATATAATTCTATAAGAATTATTATAGAATTTCAAAAATTCTTACGAAAAGTATTATATATACATAATACTCCCCCAGTTTCTGGAAAAGAGTTACTATCACTTTTACAATTTGGCATAGTCTTGGGCCAAATTGGAAAACTGATAGTAACTTTTTCCCAGATTTGAAAGGAGTATATGAATAACTATCATATAATTCTTTTGTTTGCTTTTTTTTTCTACAATTTAATTCAACTCCTCCTTGTTTATCCGTTAAAACATGGATATAACCTGATTGATTATAGCCTTTGCGATAAGACTCGAGGGTTTTTTATACATTTTATGTTAAATTTCTAGTAAGACCATACTTCGATCGAATTATAAGTAACAATTTTACATCTCTTATGCAACACTACTATGAAATGCTTGATAATACTATCAGCTTTTCCTAACCACTTCACTGGTTCCTCTTTGATCTTTCAAAGAATTAATTATTCTTATGACCTTAGGAATTATGGGTGTTATTCTCTTGGTCCCAGGATCGTAAAAACAATTATGCAAATTATTCCAATGACCCTGAAACGATCCTAATTGTGGGAAGACTAAAGTAACCTTTTAGTTGTGAATATTTCCTTCACATATTTCAGTGGTGGATTATGCACATATGGTAGTTGTGAATATATTATGCACAAATTCGTATTAATGTGTTTGTTCATCTTAAAAAAAACGGTTTTCTAAGCTCATTTTCTTGATTTGACTGATTGTGCAACATTTTCTGTTATGAAATTAAAAGAGAGTTTAAACCAAAAAAGATTTTTTTAGCTCTGATGTACATACTTTAGTATAAACAACTAAGGTTAATTAACATCGTGGAAAATAGTTGCACAATAAAAAAAATACTGTGGATAATAGCTGCACATCTAGAAAATACTGTGGATAATATCTGTACACTAAAAAAAATTGCGGATAAGAACCGCACTTTAAAATACTCTCTGGATATCTGCACACTGAAAGATATGAATTTCTTTTGAAAAATCATTTAAAGAATAAATTTTTTTAGAGAAACAAAATTTTGATATTCGTATTTACGCTCTTTATGTAGGTCTTTCAAAAAGCTTATCAAATATATAGAATTTGTCAAATTCCTACGTATGATTTGTGAGATATGTTGATAATTATACCTCTAAAAGATAAAGTTTATATTCATTTTTAATATAATTTTAGACATTAGAGTGTTCCTATCATTAAAATCTTTTATTTGATGACCATCAAACATCTTTATTCGTATGACCTTCCCCGTTTCTTAATGGGTCATTTCAATAAAGTGGGGTAAAAAAAATTAGATGAACTTCAAGTCAAATACCATTTGAGTAAGAAAGAGTGAGGAGAGGGTCAAACACTTAATTCCCACTCTTCCAAATTTGTCACTGTGCTAGTGCTACGACACTAGTCCTTAGTGAAGTTAAAGGAAGATAGATGTACGATGGTAAATGCAACAGAAAGATTGTATAGATTGAAATAAATGCAACACAAAGATTGTATTTTATGGTTATTGATGGATGCAAACGTCGATTTGAGTTCTCGTTGGATTATATTATGTAAGTTTTTAGAGCATCCACAATGGTGAATAATCAGTTGGTTATGACTCCATCGTTGCAAAGTTCCTCCAACAGCCGATGATGATAACTCACTTTGTTGCCTCTGGTTACCTCAAAGAAAATCGCCGATGCTTTAACAATTATAGTTAATGGGATCCACGGACCGCCGGACTCACTCCGGGCACGGACACATTGTACTTGATCACCTTGAGGTTAGATGTGCGGGGTTTTATCCAAAAGGCCTCGGTGCTATGTAGGGAGAATGCATTGCTTATATATCACCATATGGAACTCTTCTTACTCCATGTGGCATTATCTTTAGCTATCCCAAGTGTGACTCACATGTGTGTATTGAGCCACACATACTAACAATCTCCACCTTGGCGAGAATACACACCACATCGCCACCTCCGTATGCTACCAATCGAATAATGATTACTTCCAACGCACGCCCTTGAAACACTACTCAATCTTTGAGCTTCCCAGCTCCACCTGCGCCATTAACCGGGTGACATACCATAACCACTCTTCAGCTCGACTCCAGGAAGCTCCACCTAGCTATGATCTTGACTCCATGGTGACATTTCATAACCACTCTTTAGCCAGACTCCAAGCAGCTCCGCAATGATTACTGCCATCGCACGCACTTCGAACACTACTCAACCTTTGAGCTTCCTGGCTCCACCTGCGCCATTAACCGGGTGACATTCCATAACCACTCTTCAACACAACTCCATGCGTCTCCACCTAGCTCTGATACTGATGCCTGTGATGCCATTTGATGAGATCCATGGACCACCAGACCCACTCCGGGACTGGCCACATAGCACCAATACTGTCCCCACTTGACCACCTTGAGGTTAGAGGTATAGGATTTTATCCAAAAGGCCTCGGTGCTATGTAGGGAAAATGAATTGGAGAATGAATTACTTATATATCACCATATGGAACTCTTCTTACTTGTGGGAATATCTTTAGCTAGACCATGTGTGAGTCACATGTGTGTATTCAACCACACATCTCCAACAATCCTCACCTTGGCGAGAATACACAACACCTCGCCACCTCCGTATGCTACCAATCGAACAATGATTACTGCCACCGTACGCCCTTGGAACACTACTCAACCTTTGAGATTCCTGGCTCCACCTATGACATTAACCAGGTGACATTCCATAACCACTCTTCAACACGACTCCAGGCAGCTCCACCTAGCTCTGATACTATTTGATGGGATCCACAGATAGCCGGACCCACTCTGGTCCCAGCCACATAACACCGATATTTTCCCCACTTGACCACCTTGAGGTTAGAGATGTGGGGTTTTATCCAAAATGCCTCGGTGCTATGTAGGGAGAATGCATTGTTTATATATTACCATATGGAACTCTTCTTACCCCATGCGGGACTATCTTTAGCTATCCCATGTGTGACTCACATGTGTGTATTAAGCCACACACACTAACAATCTCCACATTGGTGAGAATACACACCACCTCTTCACCTCCGTATGTTGCCAATCGAACAATGATTACTGCCACCGCACGCCCTTGGAACACTACTCAACCTTTGAGCTTCCCGGCTCCACCTTCGCCATTAACCAGGTTACATTCCATAACCACTCTTCATCCCTACTCCAGGCAGCTCCACCTAGCTTTGATCCCGACTCCAGGGTGACATTTCATAACCACTCTTCTGCCCGACTCCAGGCAGCTCCACCTAGCTATGATACCATTTGATGGGATCCACGGAACGCCGGAACCACTCCGGGCCCGGCCACATAGCACCGATATTGTCCCCACTTGACCACCTTTAGGTTAGAGGTGTTGGGTTTTATCCAAAAGGCCTTAGTGCTATGTAGGGAGAATGCATTGCTTATATATCACCATATGGAACTCTTCTTACTTGTGGGAATATCTTTAGCTAGACCATGTGTGAGTCACATGTGTGTATTCAGCCACACATCTCCAACAATCCTCACCTTGGTGAGAATACACAACACCTCGCCACATCCGTATGCTACCAATCGAACAATGATTACTGCCACCGTACGCCCTTGGAACACTACTCAACCTTTGAGATTCCTGGCTCCACCTGTGACATTAACCGGGTGACATTCCATAACCACTCTTCAACACGACTCCAGGCAGCTCCACCTAGCTCTGATACTATTTGATGGGATCCACAGACAGCCGGACCCACTCTGGTCCCAGCCACATAACACCGATATTTTCCCCACTTGACCACCTTGAGGTTAGAGATGTGGGGTTTTATCCAAAAGGCCTCGGTGCTATGTAGGGAGAATGCATTGTTTATATATTACCATATGGAACTCTTCTTACCCCATGCGGGACTATCTTTAGCTATCCCATGTGTGACTCACATGTGTGTATTAAGCCACACACACTAACAATCTCCACCTTGGTGAGAATACACACCACCTCTTACCTCCGTATATTGCCAATCGAACAATGATTACTGCCACCGCACGCCCTTGGAACACT
>JAJJMB010000242.1:811072-961701 GCA_023531105.1 Papaver atlanticum | reverse complement strand
CTTGACCACCTTTAGGTTAGAGGTGTTGGGTTTTATCCAAAAGGCCTCAGTGCTATGTAGGGAGAATACATTGCTTATATATCACCATATGGAACTCTTCTTACTTGTGGGACTATCTTTAGATGGTCCATGCGTGACTCACATATGTGTATTGAACCACACATCTCCACCAATCTCCACCTTGGCGATAATACACACCACCTCGCCACCTCTGTATGCTACCAATCGAACAATCATTACTGCCACTGTACGCCCTTGGAACACTACTCAACCAAGGCACGGTGCATGCTTTCCAATGTTGGGTAACCAAGGCAGTCTTGAACTTGAAGGTTTTTGGATGTCCATCCTATGCTCATGTGAATGAGGGGAAGTTAGAGCCTAGAGCAAAGAAGTGTATATTTCTTAGGTATGCAAAGGGTGTGAAAGGCTACAGGTTATGGTGTCCTAAAAAAGATCAAACAAGTTTCTTAACAGTAGAGATGTGACATTTGATGAGTAATCGATGTTGAAGCCAAAGAATGAAGAGCTAAATAGAAGAGTTGAGGAGAGTGTTGGTGATAAGGTGGATCTAGGTGACCAGATGGAACTTGAGAAACAAGTTGAAGGAAACAATGAGACTGTTGTATTTGATGAGGATGACCAGGAAATTGTGCAAGAGCCGGTCTAGGAAGATGAAGCACAAGATCATCAGTACAATCTTGCTAGAGACAGAATTAGGAGGGAAATCAGACAACCTCAGAGATATGGCCATGATGATTTGGTTGCATACGCACTTGCAGTGAGTGAGAGCATAGATAGGGATGAGCCAAGAACCTATAAAAAAGCAATCAGCGGTGAAGAATCAGCAAAATGGGGAACTTCTATGATTGAAGAAGTTGAGTCTCTTGACAAGAATGACACTTGGGAGATAGTTGCAAGACATAAGGGACAAAAGCACGTCGATGTCAGGTATCATTTCATCAAGGATGTCGTTGAAGTGGGGAAGATAGCTATGATTAAGGTTCCTACAGCGGACAACCCTGCAGACATGTTGACGAAGCTGGTTCTAAGTATCAAGTTCAAGCATTGCTTGGACTTGGTTGGTGTCAACAAGTTTTAAGAGCCCTTATAAGGGCTAAGCGAAGACGATGATGAAAAATGATGAATGGTGATAGTATTCAAATCAAGGTGGAGATTTATTGTTTGGATGCCTTGAATATATGTGAGTATTCAGTTGGGCTTATACCAATAGCTTGGCCCATAAGTCCATTAGCCTCTTATATAACCTAGGTCAAATATCCTGATCTAGTTTGAGTGACCTCATAGGAGTGATGGTTTCAATCGGGGTTAGGTTTATGTTATAATAGAGATAGAAAATTATGTTCTTCTTGAGAGAGTGTGAGGCACAAAGGGGCTAGAGTTCTTGAGAGGGGATTTGGGAGAAACCTTGTAAATTGTTTGATCATCATAGTGGAATCATTTCGTCGTCTTCACAAGTGGATGTAGATCATCTTGATCGAACCACTATAAATTCTTGTGTTGTGTGTGTGCTTGATTTGATTGATTTCATTTCCATTTTCATATCTTGATTGACTGTGCTAGCTTGAGCCATTAGTTCTAACAATAGTTATGGGAATGCTTTAACAATTATAGTTATGGGAATAACAGGTTGATAGATTCGTTCGACTGCTTTTGTTGCACACCTTATGTGAATTTGAACATGTCGTATTTCTTCTTATTCAGTTTCACATAGGTGATTACTATAATTGAAACACATTAGGTACCTCAGGGAACCAGTCTATTTTTAGTACCTCATTCTCTCAAATTGTTAAAGCATCGTATTTTTAGACTTTCAGGATAACTCGCAAGCCAATTTAGGTATGCAAAATCAGAACCAGTCTATTTTTAGTACCTCATTCTCTCAAATTCATCAGCAATTTTCTGTCGTCTGATTACTGCCTCTTCTTGTTCTTCTTACTCTTTTATATTCAGATACAACTCTGTACAATCTTTGCCTCTAAACAAATCCCCTTGAACTATTAGCAGTAGGAAATCCACAAATTTTCATCCACTTTGAATTCTATGAAGTATCATATCAGTGATTTATCTGATTTAAAGCTAGCTTTCGGCAAAAAAACACCCGATTTAAATCATGTTTGAAAAGATATTTAAGGAATTAGTTATAAATTCGATGTCACTGCAAATAGTGCAAAAGTATGGCAAGATGATCATTTTCTTCTGCAATCATGTTTACATGGATATGTTACTGGGAGAAAGATAATTCATAGCTGTTATAACATTTTTCCTTTTTCTATAACAAAGATGTTTATACACATCTTCAGTTGAGTCTTGAACAAATGAAAACAGAATAAAAAATGATTGGAACTCAAAGCTCACGTATTTACTATGAATCTACTTCACGATACCGACTAGGAAACAACAACAGAACTAAATACATAAAGAGTACACAAGTCGTGTACAAAGCTTACAAGTAGCGATTCGGTCACAGCAAAGACATGGGAAGATAACAAACAACTGAACAACGCCGAGTCAAGATGAGTAATGCAGCCTTTTACTTTATTTCTCTCTTTCTCATAATATTTTAGTAGGTAATTTTACACGTTTTAACCAAAACACGGAAATTTCACGGCCAAAGAAAACCTCACTACTGACTAAGGATTTGGAGCCAGTGTTGTGTTTGAGCTAGCATAGACTGAATTCTCATACTTGCCATCCCATCTGTAAATTGGTTCCAACATCAGCTTCATTACAGAACCAAAAGAAAACAACATGGAATTTAACTAGACCAAAAAGAAAGCGTCTCAGAATGCCAGGGAATAGAAGTCATTATAAACTTCAGACTTGCCTGGGTAATCAGGTTTATGGTTAAAAGTTCTTCAAAGCTATGAAAGAATCTGAAAATCTAGGTTATTCATGTTTCTAGTCCTAAAACATTTCTAATGTAAAGGGATATAGTAGACAGCAAATTCTTAGTTCTGATACATTATGTATCAGGAAATGACAGGACTGAAGGCGTCTCTTTGGGGTTCTTTTGTATCTCTTTTTTTCAGAACAAGAAATCCTATCAAGGGACAAATACGATGGGCGCTGAAAGACTGAAAAACAAGAAATGGACTGACCTGCTTTCTGCTGCAGTGGGAATGAAAAGCTCCAACTCTTCCTTGAAAGGCTGGAAAACTAGGTCTAACTTCTCACAGGTTACCTCCTCCAAAGAAGCTGGGTTCCACTGCCATAAAAACCTTGCGAAGTAAAAAATACAGTGGGGAGTGAAAAATAAAAACATACATGATGAAGAGAGAGAGAAAGGGGTACCATCGGGGAATTGTCTTTGTCGATTGTCAAGGCTCTAATACCCTTTTTCAAGACCAAAAACAGGAAAAATGTGTTGAGTAACTCAGGCAAAAGGGAACACGTTATGCCAAAAACTGAAGTACTAATTCATAACATTTAAAGTGGAAAATAATAATAAAATACTAGCTTATATTCTACCTCATAGAGGTCGCCAGATATTAATTTTCTTAGTATGTTTATTGTGATCCTGAATTCCTTCTTCAGACACTCGGGTAGAGTTTGCTCCCTTCCTTCTCTAACCTGAAAGGAATAAAATTGTTTCGAAGGGGTGATCTACAAAAGAACTTATAATGAAAATAGAATTTTGAAAATGATAGACAGAGACATAGGTGAAGGGAAAGTGAGAATTAACAAAAAAAATTGTGGTGAGACAAGGAAATTTAATGCTTAAAGATGAACTGTAGACCAAAATCTGGATAATATATGGAAATTCTCCGTGATGAATAAGGTCATCCACTGTAACTAACTCTAGTCGACACCGTTCCAGTTTTTGCCATACATAATCAGCCAAGTGAATACCAAATAGTTAGACAAAACAAAGTTTTGAAGTATAAGCTGCCAGAGTATACCGATCTTAATGTTATTTTTAATCCTGTTGGGGCCGATCTCTTCAAGCCCTTAAGCACTGCAGGTATCCATTCATTTTCTTCATTGTTTGCCTCAGATTCCTAAAAAAAAAAAATATTGTTAGGTTTAAGAACACCATATGATTGAAGCCCTGTGGGCCATCAATTAAATGATGGCACAAGTTCTTCCCCTTCTCATTGGCCAAGAGAATTATGCCCCAAATACACTTACTTCACTGTTCACAACATCCATCACTTAGCTAATGAAAGTGTAAGTACATGTACTGTGTGTGCAAAGAATTGGTATCCTTTAAGATATATCATATATGTGTATACTAAGGGTCCAAAATAGATACTGCCAGTTACGACGTAAAAGAGATAAACTTGTGAATCTTTAAAGGTGATATTTGTGGTTTATTCTGCAAAACAATTTTTCCTGCACTGGGTTATTTCAAGTTTCTATTTAAGTCTGGTGCAAATACCATAAACCACTATAAACCATAATTCATTTTCAGACTCACTTCTGATGACCTCAATGTAGTTTTATGCATATAATAGACTGAACTAGTTAGGGATGTGCAATTAAAAAAAGAATCAAAATTATTCATATCATTTTTTTCCTTTGAAGGAAACTTATCAACAAGGCTATACTAACATTTGTTAGCAGCTCATCGTAGTGCATATGCATCATTTGATGAAAATCAGTAAATTATGGTTGCATTAATGCCCCGATATCATGTAACTAGTGTACTATATAAACAAGCCTCATCGGTACGTGTCCAACGGGTGGACACTGCAGTGGGCGCTTCTTATCCATTATCCTCTAGGGTTTCACAAAAAGGCCAGAGAAAATGGAACAGAAATGATTAATTCTAACTTTTGAAGAGTGTCTTCCACCAATTATTTCTAACGCCCAGCTATGTCTACTCAATGACTGTTTTTTCCTCTCCTTTCTCAACCTATTTATCCTCAGCAGTGTCCCAACATCTGGTACCGGACACCAACAATCACACCCGTATAATTACCACATTAGACAGAAGGTGGAGGTTACATGATGAGATAGAGTTTGCTGAACTTACGAATGATTCAAATATCTCCTCTAGAGTCTCCTTTGAGAAACACTTGTCAATCGTTGCCTGCCTGCAAATGTATTATTGCATTATGGTGTTATCCCAAAAATCTTGATATTCAATGACAACAACACCCATATTTGCGCTCAAGGGGAAAAAAAAGAAAGGAAACACAAGAAATGTAAACCAACACAAATTCGACGACTCATTTTCTGTACTTGTTTAAAATGCTGCCCTCATCAGGTTTAACATCTAAGGAGAATTCTTCGATCACTGATTTGACTGCATGTTCTTCTCCTAAGTTTAAGTCTATCAGGCGCTTTTCAAGCTCAGGCAATTTCTGCAATAAATGCAACTGATGTCAACCCCCAACAATCTTAAAGCAGCCATCAACTAAATATTTGACAATAAAAATACAACACGGCACGTAAACTCGAAAGAGGGGGTTAGGATTCAGAATATAGTCTCCACATGCATTCACCTTGTTAGCTGCTACAATTTGTTATATGTTTAAATACACTGTTTTCTCATACACAAGTAACACAACTACAGAATGGCATACACGAAAGACTAACAAGTTTTATGGAAATGCAGTTATATTATGTAACTCATATAACTGCTCCATAGATGCGTTAACTCATCATAACCCCTCCATCTATATAAGAGCTTGGTCAGGCAGAAAATTCAGAAATCAGGGAACCAAAGTTAGAGAGACAGATAACTAGAAGAAGGAAAAACAATGTTTAACCCTCACCTCGGAAGGGACATAATGAGTCGCAAGACCCACTGAAACTAACTCCATCCCGTTAAGTCGAGCACCTGTTAAGGCCAAGTATTCACCTGCAGATTTCCCTCCTAAACATCAGACTGGCACTATAAATTGAATAAAACTGATCCATCATTCAACTTTCGACACTCAAATTCTAACCCAAAGACCCAGGGAGATGAGAAAGAATGTAGGAGAAACTGCAATCAGTGTGAAATCCTATACTTGCTTCTGGCATTGAAAAGATCTGCAGAGCAATAATAAGGAAATGGTATTATGTCATAAACAACAATTTCAAAGGAAACTCCACAAATACATTGGTGGCAAAGGAAAACATGAGGCACCACAAATGAAAATAAAATTAAGAAAGTTGGAAAATTTGGTTAAGAATAAGGCAATTTGACTCGTGATTGATATTTGAAGAAGCATGACATACACACCGTTTTTTCTGTGACTACTGAGAACTTCATTGGGACCATCAGTGATGCACCTCCACCCATTGAGAATCCATGAACAAGAGCCACCTGGAGGACGGTAAGTTGCTCAATTAATTAACTTACAAAACCAAAGCAACTCTCTGAATCGTGTGAATTCATTGCACTATCACCCAATGAAAATGGAAATCAAAAGAGTACCTGGTTTTTTTTGTAGGTGTGATTGTGATAACACAGCCAATACATCCTATACACAACCTCAAGGCATGCATCATCTGCAATAACCCCGTGTTCCTAAATGTTCTCAAAGTTTGATCTCACAACGAACACAGAAATAACACAGAAAAACTAAGCCAGTATTCAGATGGAAGCAACAAATTCTGATTTCTTACATGAATCCCTTCCATCATAAAACACTTTTAAATCCCCACCAGCAGAATAAGCACGTCCATTTCCCTGAAAAAGATTGATGATGGCAACAAAAAAAAAAAAAAAAAAGATACACATAATTTATTGAAGCACGTTTTCTCAAAGAAGAAGATCAAGACTAAAATCGCTTATATGAAGAAATGTAAACCTGAATTGAAAACCAACCTTGAATATGACAAGCTCAACATTATCATCTTTCTCCCATTGCTCTAGAGATTCAGCTAGCAGGGAAACCTGAAGTGAATAAATGTACGAATCAATCAAATACAAAATAATGAATTTGTAATAGTGAGGATTGTGAATTTGATAAAGCTAATTAACATACCACTTTGGGTGAGATGACATTCAATTGACGAGGTCTATTCAAAGTGATCAATCTCACATGCGTGTTCGCATCTTCTCTAAGAACTACCTAAAAACAACAAACGAAGTGAAATAAGAACATTAAGGGGTTGGTTAGTGATGAATTTCAGAGAGAAAGCAGTACCTCTTCTGTGATTGGAATAGATTCTTGTGCCATTGGAACAACAACAATCTGTTTCGTTTCAGTAAACAAAACCACAATTATATTTCTGATACAAGATCAAATCAATGATAAATGGAATTGATCAAGACGAGGAACAAAGATAAATAGACTCTCGTCACTTTTTTGAAGTACAAGAAAGCTGGGTGTGTGTGGGTGGTAGGTATGAGAAAACAAGTGCAGGATTGCTAATGGGGTATCAAAATTCATCAAAGATAAAAACATTTCCAGTTTGCTTTATAGATATTTTGGTATCCTCCGTACTAAAACTGGTACTCCCATTAGCAGTGTCAAACAAGTGGGGTCTCTGCTTTGAAACTAGTACTACTTTGTAGTTGAGTTGAGAGTTGAGGTGGGGATAGTTTGGTTTGTTGGCAAGTTGATTTCGTTAGTAGGTGTGATACGAGAAGTTGAGTATTTAAGTGGACATACCTACAGCTAACCGTGGAGACGATGCCCACGTGGTTTGACACTCACCTCACAAACTATAAGTAAAATAGTAAATAGTGTAGTTCCCAACTGCGTTTCGGTTGTTCCCAAGCCCTTCTCAATTGCCTTTCCACGTAAGCTTGGGAAAAGCTTAAACCCAGTGGTGATTCACAATTTCAGTAGAGCACGGGCAATGGTTACCTGTCTTGTGTAAAAATAACGGTTAACCATTAACCATTTCGGAGAAACCGGATTTCCATTAGTCGTTTTTAAAAGAATGAATACTTATTAGTCGTTATTTGTACGAGAAGTTGAGCCGGACAATCATCGTCCGTTCCACAATTTGTTCTCAAAATACAGGGAGAACTCGACCAGGGTTCATTTTAAACTTCCATTTTCATAGTTTTGGAGAGAAAAACTCAAAATCTTCATATAACTTGAAATGACGAGGATACCAAGTACACCACAATCTTTTCGATATCAACCTATAAGTCAGATACCTTGCGTGATCTAATATAGGCAGGGATTGTCAATAAGATAGCAATTCACAAGGTATACACTTGGTATATAGTTCAAATCCGAAACTGAATCTTAAACTATAGGGATCAACCCAAGTGTTTGGACATGTGCAATTACTTTAATTATAACCTAAACGATTATAATGAGGAAAGTAAAGTAAAGCACACAACAAGATTTTGTTAACGAGGAAACCGCAAATGCATAGAAACCACGGGACTCTAGTCCAATTTTGGAGACTCTCAGAATTAAGCCGCTATACAAAGAACACTACCAACTTCGTATAGTTGAGACAAAGTAATCTTCCCCTAGTTACCTAGTTTCCTTAGTATCCTTATGCATACAACCAATTTGGCCAATGCATGTGAATCCTAAGATAAAGTCACATTATCTTAAGTTGCTTCACACGTTGTGAAGACTTCAACACTCAACTCCTTTGGATCGTCTTCCAAACAGTTGGGACTAATTTGTTTGATAGCCGCTCTTCAATCTTAAGAAGTTAATCAGAGATTATTATTGAGTACGATAAAGGTTGTTATGTTTAAATCAATAAACTCCTTTGTCCGGTTTAGATCAGTCAAGATCCAAATTACCGAAATAATCAGATCTAGTTTACAAACTATCATATTCAGATACTGAAGAATACTGCCAAATGATAGTTTGTCGATCTACTACGATTATTCAATCAATCGCCTATCAAAGGTAAACGGGATATATCAGAATCCCAGACGATCAAGTTTGTGCACGAAGCAAATCACAAAGATACGAAACCAATAAGAAATCTTCTTGTCTTCAAATCTTCAATGTCTTCTTCTGTACCTGCACAACCAAACCTGATTCCAACTGAATGATCGATCATGCACAAAATGGAGTTTGTTGATAATTGATGATCACAAATCAACGTCATATCTAAAGACAGATATGCACTACAGTTTGATCTAGTTTGAGAGACCTTACATCAGAAGAGAAGGCTCTCAAAAATAATGAAATTAGGTGCACACAAGAGTTAACAACCGTTAATCAATCAAATCAATAATCGAAAACTAAAATAACAATGCAAATTATAGTTTCCTACCAAAGGTACTACTAGATGCTTTTTGATCCCAAAGAAGTCTTTAAACTAGAGGACATAAGAGATTTCGCCTAATTAGGTTAATTTCCTTTCCAAGATAGTATTACGAATAATATTATTAGTCGGCTACAACAGTGACAAGAAAATGAAGGGACTGCCTCAGGATAAGTTTGTAAGAAGAAAAAACTTCACTATTTATAGACCTAGGTAGTTTGGACACCAAGGAATTTCCATAACCGAAAATATTCTCAAGATGTGCAATAAGCACCTAGATTCAGTTCTGTCTAATTCCAACCAAAATCCAATTTATAATCGAAATCCCTCTTAGATACAACTCAATATTAGCTAACATACAAGATACTTAAATAATATATCTTCCAGAGATATTTTTGCTTGCTGGGAAAAAAAACATTTACATTCGAAAATCTTAACAAAAAGATTCTCAAAAATTTCGGTTTGGGATCTCACATTGAGTATCAAGGCATATCTTTGAATAATAAAAGATAAGATTTGTGCTCGTGTTCAAATTGCTCACTATGTCGACATCTTGAACATTCCTATTTTCCAAAATCACACAAAACATATAGTCCTACGTGATTGTAGAAATCGGTTTTGCATATGGGGATCGGTTCTACCATGACTCCCAATGTAGGTATGGATCGGTTCTACCTTGATTCCCATATAGGTAAGGATCGGTACCACCTTGACTTCCAACTTAGGTAAGGATCGGTACTACCTTGATTACCAACATAAGTAAGGATCGGTCCTACCTTAGATCTTCAATGAAAACCATACCACCAATCCTATTGATTTCTTTCAACTACGAAACAAGTTTGTAAGTATACTTCCTTAAACTCATGTAATCAAACATAGTTTTCTATGCATGAAATTAATCTTAAGTTCGTTACACAATCTAGTCAACAAGTTATAAGGATTATGTCTATGTCGCAATAACGGAGTTGAAAATTTAAGCATAGATATAAACTATCAAGAAGATAGCAAACCACAAGTTATACACTTGGTATATAGTACAAGTCAGAAACTGAACCTTAAACTATATGAATTAACCTAAGTATTTGGATTAACATACAAGTGCAATTACTTTAATTATAACTTAAATAATTATAATGCGGAAAGTAAAGTAAAAGCGCATAACAAGATTTTGTTAACGAGGAAACCACAAATGCAGAAAACCCCCGGGATTCTAGTTCATTCTTGAATACTCTAAGAATTAAGCCACTATACAAAGAACACTACCAACTTCGTATAGTTGAGACCAAGTAATCTACTCATAGTTACCTAGTTTCCTCAGTATCCCTTCACCTACGACCATTCTGGCCAATACACGTGAATTCTAAGATAGAGTCCACTATCTTCAGTTGCTTTACCCGCTGTGAAGACTTCAACCACTCAACTCTTTTGGATCGTCTTCCAAACAGTAATGGACGAACTAATCTGTTTGATAACCGCTCTTCAACCTCAAGAAGTTAATCAGAGATTATTGTTGAGTGCGACAAGGCTCTTATGTTTAAATCAATAAACTCCTTTGTCCGATTTAGATCAATCAAGATCTAGATTACCGAAATAATTGGATATAGATTTACAAACTATCAAATTCGAATATTGAAGAATGCCAAACAAGCCTTGGTATTTACATTATAGATAGTGGAGCTTGTATTCTTACAAACTCATCTCGTGACACACTACCTAACCGTTTGTGTGGGAATCCCACTGGTAGTATTTTACATACTCATAGAGAGAGGAGACTATACTAATTAGGTGAAATTTGTTACGTTTCCTTCGTTTAAAGTCTTTTATTGGATCAAGAAGCTTTTAGTATCTCCGTTGATGGGAAACCATATAGTATTATTATTTTATTTTTCCATTATTGATCTGATTAACTGACAGTGAAGCTAAACCTTGATAGATCTAGTTTGTTTATTTTATGATCCTTCTCTTCTGATATAAGGTCACTCGAACCAGTTCAAGGATCGATGATTTCAGATCCATTTTATTGATTCGAGATCTGAAGATGGGATTAGTGATCGATCTTTTTGTGATCGATCATTAGTGGGAACCAAGTTGTTTGTGCAGGTATTTTGAATATTGAAGACTAAACGATTTTCTTTTTGGTATTTTGATCTTTGTGATACTTCTTCCACACTTGATTGACTAGGATCCAATAGCAATTTATCTTGATAGATATCTGACTTGTTGTATAGATTGGCAATCTATATAGTTAATTCTCTTTGAGAATTACTTTGATAGTTTTTAAACTAAGATAGGTTATTTCAGTAGTTTTATCTTAGTTGACATGTTACCGACAAAGGAGTTTATATTCATTAAATAGAAAATCCTTTGTACTCAACTTATCTGTGATTTATTTCTTGAGATTGATAGAGAGGGTACTGAAACATGTTAGTCTTTTACTGTTTCGGATTACGATCCAAAGGAGTTGAGTTGCTGAGGTCTTCACAACAGGTGAAGCGACTTGAGATAGTAAACTCTATCTTGGATTCATGTGCGTAGACCAGATTGGTTGTAGGCGCAGGGATACTAAAGGAACTTGGTAACTAGGGGTAGTTTACCTGGTCTCAACTACACGAAGTTGCAGTAGTCAATATGTATAGCGGCTTATTTATGAAAGTTTTCAAAACTAGACTAGGTCTCGGGCTTTTTCTGCGTTGTAATTTTCCTCGCTAACAAAATCTTGTTGTGTCCCATAGATTGGTTTGGTTCCGAACTTACGCTATTTCTGAAGTGAACATCTCGTTGGAATAATATTTTGACTTACATAAAATTATATTGGTAAGTCATTTAAATTGGTACCCTGGTCATTTAAATTGGTAACAGAGTAGGCAAACACGATAAGATCAAACAATCTGTGTTTGGTGCGATCCAACCTGTGAGAGTTGAACCTAAATATGGTTTCGAAGGAAACTACAACTTGTTCAGTTAACATACCATCAAGATTTGGTTGCTTCAATTTTTTTGTGGATCTGAGCAGAATTCATTTCTTCTTCTCGCTTTATCGGCTTAGCTATCGTTTTAGTTAGGTTTTATCATGTTCATCACTTACCATTTGGTAAGGTTTCTACACCTTCATGGTGGATTTATCTTCTTTGGTATAAAAGCTTATCTCAGCTTCGATGGTTGTCTTTGTTTATTGTTCTGGGTTTCAAGATCGCTAATGATGTTATCTAACGACGGAATTTTCCTCCTTGTTATTTCCGGCGACATAATCTTCATCTTTGATTTAGTGGCAACGGAATCTTCATTGCAATCTTCGGCAAAAATGTCCTCCTTGTTATTTCCGGCGACATAATCTTCATCTTTGATTTACGTGGCAACGGAATCTTCATCGCAATCTTCGACAAAAATGTTTCTAACGACGAAACTTTCATTAAGAGATTTGAACAAATCACTCTTATGCTGGAACATATTTCCGAGAATAACCATTATCCCCCGATGTTATACGTCATTTCCCACTTGTATTTGTCCTATTCCGGTAACCCGTCTCTTTCTTATCGAATTTCCCACTTGTATTTGTCCTATTCTGGTAACCTTCTCTTTCTTATCGAATTTCTCTGTTTGTCCTATTCTGGTAACCCTTCTCTTTTTTATCGAATTTTTCGGTATCTATACTTTTACCGTATGTTTCTTTGTGTTCTCTTTTCAATATCATTACCGAAAAAACTCCACTTTCACAAAAGAAGAATACATATATTGTAAAAGTGAAGATACCACATTTCCATGGGAGTATACTACACAGTTGCATTCTCTTTTAATTTTAGAAATCGTCCTATTGCTCGTATCCATTTTGGGAGAACTGTTCAAATTGCAAATCACTGAACTGAACACAGCCATGTCGTACACATGCATATGATGATAACTGAAGATATTATAAAGATCCTCAAATGTTTACAAGAGACATACCAAGCCAAACATAAGCCTGATATATTCATCAAGTACTGTGATACTATATACATTCCTCTGGATGTACATAAAACAAATACTCAAGGCATCACCATATATGAGTCCCCTTCGTAACACCGACTGGAACAACAATTAGAGAAATAATCGCCTGTCAATGAGAAGAGCCAAGAAATCTGGATCAGCATGGGAAAAAGGAAATGGAAACGAAGGCTGGCATGAAGTGGCATGCAAAGACTATGACGTGTAAACCAGCTATAATACATAGATTAAACCATTATAATGAGGTAATCTGTGAGCCATTATTAATATTATGAAGAAAAATAACAGTGATCCCACTTTAAGTCACCACAAAACCTTTTACATTGTGTCTTTTGTATTAGAAGACATCAGCAACATCACCTGTGCCTTACCACCTCTATTTAAGGTTAAAAAATACATATAAAATAATTTTTCGCCTCTTTTTACTTAAATACCCCGCACAAAAAATAAAAATAATATGAGGTTAAACTGGTCAAATTTGAACACTAATGGACAAAAACAAATCTACGGCTAACATGTTCGCCTCGAGTGACACGTGCGACGCACCCTCTACTAGTAGGTATAACTAATATGAGCCTTATTTTGTACCAATAACATGAAGGGTAAATCTGTATTTGGTAATTGGTAGTGAAGGTGAATATGAGTGAGTGTGGTTGGACCAACACCAACAGATGTGAACCATGACCAACCCCTACTTAAGTCTTCATATTAGAGGTATGAGGTATTGTACACCATGAGCTACTTTATAACAGTAATTCCCGAGCAGTAAAAGAAAAAATACCAGCAGATGGTGATCAACAAGCACAAACACTCATCAGTATTAATGTTGAGAATTAGCGAGGAGGTGCAGTCATCAGCTCGTTACACAATAGAAATGAGAACTTTTTGCCTTTTGTTGATTTTCCTAACCTCGTTACCCTTAGGCCTTAAAGATGCAAAGTTTGCTATATTCCTAAAACATCCTAGTTTACCCTATTATCAAAGTTTGATATATATATATATATAATCTTTGTTGTTATGATTTATCCTTTCTTGCAACCATTATTACTATTATTATAAATCAGGAAGCAAAATCAAAAACAAGAATCTTGCAATATGATAACATAAGATGACGCAAATTTAAACTAATTCCAAATTAAGCAGTTGAAGAAAAATTCTTAGAAGAGGATGCTTACAGCTATTAGGCATGCAACAAATCCTGGCTTCTCCCTGTAATCTAAGCGAGAACACAATAGAATGATAGATCCAGCGTACCAAGGAATAGCAGCGAAGAAAAATCCCATTATGAACCTTACAAGCACACGGAAAACTGTCAGTAACTAGCACCAATAGGCAACTGTTCATTATGGGCACCGATGATATGTGATCGAAGTACAAACTTAATACTTATAGAACATCAAACCACAACAAAGAAATCAACCTTGGAAATATGGAGGCATTTATAAACAAATAATGAGCAAATCTAATAATTAATTAATTATAACATCAGTCTTGTGAGTCTATGACACTTGGCCACAATGTTTGACAAAATAATAGTATTCCTAACACAGTAAACAACTTAAGAGTCTGAAATGTTTGAAATCCTGCCATTATCCTTTTCTTTTATTGCACTTAAAACACATTGTACTGGTATTCATCGTGCTGAACTTAACAAGTACCAGTTCAATGTGGTTTTCTTACTACAAAAACCATGAGAGGAAATCACGCTTGAGTCTGCTTTACCAGTTCCTTATTGGTGTCAAGGGACTTACTCTAGTGCTTGTTCAACCATGTCACTTGTGTTGGTATCAGACACAGTAATTAAGTTTTTCTTCAAGGACACACACACACATATGTATATATATAGCACCATTAAGTAAAGGTTTAGTGGGTTAATTTAGATCATCTTGATACCCATGATTCACCACCAAAGAACAAACTTCCTCTACTGTTTCCCATGAGCATTTCAAATTTAACAACTTGGGCTCAAATGCAAATTCTTAATGTTACTCCACCTAACCAGCTTTCTCAATGTTTAAAATGTTCAACCGCCTTTATGCTCATTTGAGTTAATGTAATTAAGGAGTAGAAAATCCATTTCCCTATATCACAATAGTATAACGAAATAAGTTATCTCCTGTTTACAGCTCACATCTTTGTGGCAATGGACTGCGGGGAATGAAAATATCAAAAATGATGTGAACTTACAAGAACCAGCCAATGCCAAGACCACAACATGGAAGACGGCGCTCCCTTATAGGTCTTCCTTCAACAACTGCATACACTTGACACCATAATGACATAATGTTAAAACAGATGATAGCCACATATGGACACTTTTCAAGCATAGAGCTCTAAAATAACATTCGTTCTGAATAATGTTCTTGTTAGAAGTATATTTCACTTTATAGTGAAAACTAGACGATTTCTATTGTGATTTGATCATTTGTACAATACCCTTTTCTGGGTGCAGAAGAACAAGAAATATATTTAGAGGACCTTAAAAGCAGAGTGCAGTTTGACACATTTTCTCTAAATTATTTCATGTGATTGAGGTATTTGTTTAACAACATTCTACAATAGAAAATTTTTCTAATAAGATTTCTTTATGTAGTTCACTGTAACATTAAAAACCTCCAAAATATCATATTTGTAAAGAATAATTAACAAAAGTGATACAGTCTATGGCTGGACACCGACAACGACAAACTCTCCCTTGCCTGCTCTTTCAAGTTAATATGTATGCAAACACATCAAAGATTACTCTTCACTCATATTACCTCAAGGCACAAAATTAAAAAATTCAGACCTTTTACATGTAAAAGGACACTATCTCTCAATTTCTTGCCATGTTGGCAATTCAAATACCTCATCTGTGTTTTTGTATCACCATTCAGGAAGATAACCCCTTTTTCCAATATCAATTCGCTCATTGTTAAGATTTTCTAACAGAAAGACCTCCCCAAAATACTAGAATAACAAAACAAGATTTAGGAATTTGTTTTCAAAGAATACAAATATCATCCCAAATATATGAATCCTATTGGTAGCTTAAAAAAAAAAAAAAAAAAAAAAAACTGAACACCTCAAGTTTTCTTAAGCAGCTACAAAAGAGATCCAACCAAATCAAAATAAGTAATAAAAAATTTATAACAAAAATAAATAAAATATAGGGTTATATTAATTGATACCTGGAATAGCTTGGTAGCCATGTGTGTAATAAGGAGGAGCAGTGGGAACATAGGATTCGGAAGGAGCAGAAGGAGCATATCCAGACGGAGGAACAGGTTGTGGAAAACCAATCGAAGGAACTGGATAACCAGGTACTCCTTGAAATGTTCCGTAATGTTTTCTTTCTCCTCCTTCACTCATCTTTTCTTCTTCTTCTTTTTCAAAATTAAAAAAAAAAATTACAGAATGATAATCGGAGAAACAAAAAGGAAACTGTGTCTTTCTTTTCTGTTTCTCTGTTTCTGTTTCTCGCACCAGGCTTTTCCTTGTCTAAGCTGTGAAAGGTCTGATCCGCTGTCAAATTAGTCGTTCATTTTATACGTAACAATTAACTAGCACGTGTCATGAACGGGCGGTTTCAGATTTTTGCCACCCCGTCTCTGTTCGGTTCTGCTTTTCTCGGCAAAAATGATTTATCCCCCGTGAGCTGGCACCGCGGATAATCCCGTGTGACACAGTCACAGTGGGGCCCACCCAATCCTAGCAGACCGCCTCTGCTAAACTCCCGAAAGGCCCACCGTAGTTGAGTTATGCGGGATTATCCACGCTCACAATGAGTTTAGAATTATTTATTTGATACCGAAAATGATTTGTTAACCGGGAAAAATCCCGTGGATTCTCACGGAACTATAATAGGGGGTGGAACCGCTGCTAACTTCTGGGTGGGGTGGGGCCCACCCTCTATTACGGTCCCGGGAGATTCCACGGGATTTCTCCTGGTTAACAAATTAGTTTCGGTATCTAATCGTTCTAGGTTGATAGGGAAAATCTCGTGGATTCTCCCGGGTCTGTAATAGAGAGTGGGCCCCATCCCACCCAGAAGTTAGCAGTGGATCCACCATAATACAACCCCGTGAGAATTCACGGGATTTCTCTCGATTAACCTAGAACGATTGATTTGATACCCCATCTTTCTTCCTTATCCCTTCCCCGCGACGTGACCCTGTCTAAATCCTTCCTCTGCGAGTTTTAAACCATTTGGGCTCCGGCTTATTCCCGGCTAATATACCAGTACCTTGAAGACAAAGATTTGGAAGAAAGGTCCGAGGGACACCAAGTATTTTCTTGTTTATTAAATTTTTATTTTTTATGTTTTTCAAAATTTAATTAAAATATGAAAAGGTCCAAGTCTTATATATAAGTTTATTCCAAATTTTCTGGGATTTAAAAAGTAAGGTAATTAGTTATACAAAATATGTGATGCTAAAGTCACTTCAAGTTTTGTAACTAAGTTTTATCTGAGTTTTCCTTTTAAAGTGGCAGTGGTCATTTCGTGAGATTGGAAGGAGTAGCTAGTAGCCGTGGTTGAAATAACAATTTATTATCTCTAGGTTCTCTAATTTTTAGATTCCGCTGAAACATATTCGCTAAGCAAAAAAATGCATATGTTATAGAGGAATATTGAGATTAAAAAAGTTTCAGATCTGAACCACATTTAATCAACTTATCCACAGTCTAATCTCATTTTAACTCACAACCTTCTTTACATTTTAATCTCGAACAAATCTCTTATAGTTTCAACTAACTCTCATCTAATCCAACATTAATCTCTTTTAATATGGCGAAATCATTTCAAGCTACCCAAAAGCTTGTGTTCCGGATTATCTTAGAGGAAGATGTAGTTATCAGTAAAAGTTATGTATTTTATACACTAGATCCTAAAAATGGTGCAAAAAAAAAAACAAAAAAAAAAACGCACATTGGCATAACATTCATGAGAGATTTTGCGCAGAAATTAACAACCCCATATATCATGATCATTCATAGTTGACGATTCCTTTTCATACGAAAAATGACCTTATATGTCAATGCGATCGTGCAATCCAATCAATATAAAAGGAATTGTAGGTGTAGAAAATCATACAACTAGATCCAACAATCCACATGAATTCATAGCAAATACAAGCAAGTAAGAGACTCATAAAAAGAGAAGATATGCGTGGTTCGACATGATTACCTACGTCCACGGGGGTGAAAGGATGATCTTATTACTTCCCACAAGATTACAAGGTAGAATGCACTCAATAATATCCTCTCCTTTCTCTCACTTGCTCACAGATCACTTGCCTTTTCTCTCTAGACAAGGGTCTATATTTATAGGCTAAAGCGCTCATACAACAAAGTTACAGTGTGAGTCATAGTCTATCCTATCTGATGATCCTGTCGGGTGATTGATATTGTCTTCCCCGATATCTGTTGTCCGACCTCATGTCATCCTGATAAGTGTACTTCCCGATATGCCTCTTCCCGATTTTGATGGCCTAGTATTCCTTGACCCGATGTCGCCTCTTCTCCGGATCCGAGTTAGTTACTTTTGATCCCTGGTCCCCACTTTGACTAGATTCCTCTGTTCTTTTCACCTGCCATGTCAGTCTATTTAATGTCTCGATCCCCGATTAACATCTTCCCATCACATCCGAGTTTCTTCTTTACACGTGCTCACTTCACATGCGCTTGGTGAATATTTCTTTCCTTATGTCAATGCTATAGAGGACGATTCAGTGCTTTGCCTCATGCTTTATTTGGTAAATCGCGGCTTAGGATTGTCCCCCCTGTGTTTGCCATTTATTTGCTACTACATTTATGCCCATTCTTTCACTCGTGTGCTCGACACGAGGGGAAGAAACTGGTTCGCCTCCCACGGTTCTTGACATGCCGTGAATTCCGCACGTTTGTCTTCTATTATCTCCTTCTTTATGACCCGTTACCTCTTGTGCCGGTTGTAACTGCTTGGGTTATAAATGCGAGTGATAACCCTGATTCTTTTATTCATCTCTCTCACTTCATTCAAGAGCCCACATTCTCTGCAACTCTTCCTCTGCATCTTTTCTTCATTCTACTGCTTTAATTTCTCCATCACTTTTGCTCCGCCGTTGTTGCTGAACTTTCCTTTCATCGTTCTCCTTGCTTTCTTTGTTACGAGCCCTTATTCTTCGACTGTATTTCATGGCTTCTTCAACTCATTTTATGAAAGAGAAAAGGTGCGTAAGTTGCACGTTTTTTGACGAAGATAGTATTCCCATTGATTCCTTATTTATCGTCGATAGCCCTTCTCATCATGATCAACGCGCTCTTGATTCTATCTTTTCTGACAATTCTCCCCATTTTTCATGTAGGATTGATAAAAGATCCAACAAGAATTTGAATGATACCCAATTCATCAACCAACTAAAGGATGACTACAACCTCCATGACTACGATATTCGCCCTGTGTAGGGTCAGAAAGGTACATTGAAGAAGGAGGAGGTTGATAAGTTTTCTCATTCTCCCGAAGCGACCATCATTACTAAGGGGCAACTCGAGCTCGGGTTGCGTCTTCCGTTATATGATCCGAGTCGTCCTTTTGTCTACGAGGTTCTGTCTCAGCTTCATCCTCCCCGGGCCCTGGCTCAGTGGAACGGGAATACATTTCGTCTTATGGAAGAGTGGGAGAGGCGGGGAAAAGGCGAGTGTACCAAGAACCCTTGGTATACGTATGACTCTTCACACGCGAGCAAATACACTTCGGCTAGTTTCTTGGGCAACTATCGGAGTGAGACTGCTTCTCTTTAGGATCTCGCTGGTTTTGCTGCCAGTCCTCATCGTAACAAAGTTCCCGATGATAGTTTTGAAAGGCTGATGCTGGATGAGTATCCAGAGGGTGGTGTTAACACTAACAAGCATGCTCGTCATACTAGTGACTCCGTCTGGGATCGGGTTCCTCTGTCTGTTCGTGGTCCTATCTTAAGTGGCAGATTTTCTCCTTCCAATTTTCCTGCTGAATGAACCATATCAATTTTGGATAGTTAATGCTGATCAGGTAAGGTTTTCAACATCTTGCTCGGCTCGGGATATCGGGTGTCAATTTTTTTTTAATTGCTTCATTTCTTTGCAGCCCAAGTCTCAGAGTACTCAGCCTAAGGCTCAAATATATTGCTATAATAAATAGGCTCTAGCACAAGGATTGACGAAGAGCCAGTGAAAGTAACAAATATATTGCTATATTCTCAGTACATGTACTTGCCCCTATTTGTTGCCTTTAATGGGTCTGACGATGATGCTTGTGCAGAAGTCTAAGGCTGGTGAAGAAGGTGTTGATAGCTCGTCTGGGAAAGATGGTGAGGACCCCGATGATCGGCTTCCTTTATCCCAATTCCTGAAAAAATCGCCCAAGAGTTTTTCTAACGTTTCGTATACCGTTGTAGGTGATAAGGCTGGTGGAAAATGAGCTAAAGGTGATAAGACTGCCCCGAGAAAGAATGTGCCCCCATCCTCCAAGGTGTCCTCTTCGGGTAAAGGAATTGCCCTCTCTAAGACTAATGTGGTTGTGCTGATATCGGACAAGGATGATGATGATGAGTACTTCGGTTCAGATTCTGAGGCCGAAGGGTCAGGTAGGGGAGAGGAACCGAATGAACTCGAGATTCCTGCCCCTAAGGATAACACTTCCTCCCGAAATGATCTGGTAGAGAATGTAAACATGAATGCCCCTACTGGAGGGTCAGCTGGAGGGTTTTTCTTCACGTTATCAGGCCCTGCCTGTGATTATTTGGGCGCACTTAATTCCTCTAACTTCAGTTCCCTGTCCGCTGCTGACATGCTGAAGGTTGTGCCCCTGTATGTTCCTGCCATGAGGGATTCCCTCAACATTATGGTGAGTCATCTTGCTTCAGCTGTGAAAAGATGAGGGTAGCCAAATATACTTCAATCTAAAACTTTTCCACCTATAAGTCCTTTCTCCGAAAGTGATTGTCTATGGACTGAGTCGAGACAATACAACTAATCGGTTCACACTTCGTGTGATCGTCTATGGATACGAGATCAAGACAATACGACAACAAGATAACTTGTGTGATTGACTATGGATACAAGATCGAGATAATACAACAACGAAGTATGATTACTTGATAATAGGTTCGGACTTAACCAAACATTATAGGATTTCTATCAAGTAATTAGGAATTAACGTTTGTGTATTTTACTTCTAATTATAATAAAACAATTATAATTGCGGAAATAGAAAAGTAAAATACACAGCAAGATTTTGTTAACGAGGAAACCGCAAATGCAGAAAAACCCCGGGACCTTGTCCAGAATTGAATACTCTCATAATTAAGCCGCTATACAAAATCTAAACCAACTTCGTATAGTTGATACCAAGCAACTAAACCTATAGTTCACCTAGTTCCCTCAGTATCCCTGCGTCTCCAACTTGTAATAAGTCACGCACTAGGAACAATTCCTTTGGTTTGTATTCCAAACAGTAAAGGAACAACAAATCTGTTCGGTAACAACTCTTTTCAAACAAAGTGATATGAGTTTGACAAAAGGCTCTTCCGTTTATCCCAATAAACTCCTTTGTCGGGTTCTTAGATCAATCTCTTCAATCACTACCAAAGTAATTTTCTATATTATGCAATCAATACTATGAATCACAAAGAAATGTATTGATGCCGTTCTCCTCAACTAATCAATCAAGGTTATCAACAAGATAAACCGATTATAGTTGGATCCCTCCAGCCGATCAAGTTTTGTGCACACCAAAGATTATGAACTCAAATAAGAAATCTTCTTTGTCTTCAAATCTTCTTAGATCTTCAATAAGCACCTGCACACAAACAACTTGAATCTCTTGTGATCAATCACACACAGAACGGAGTCTGTTAACGATGGATTATCACAAGACGTCTTTAGATCTACAAACAGTTCTAAAGATCCCCATCGATACTTCGATCTAGTTTGAGTGAATCTTATATCAGAAGAGAAGATTCTCAAGCATAAACAAACTAGGTGCAATCAAAGTTCAACAACCGTTAGTCAATCAAATCAATCGAAAACTAATAATAAACTGCAATTATCTAGTTTCCTACCAACGGTACTCGTAGAGCTTCTCAATCCCAAAGAAGTCTTTAAAATGAGCGGTCGTAAGAGATTTCGCCTAATAAGGGTACTTTCCTCTCCGAATAGACGGCTCCACCAGTAACAACACAGCTAGGTAGTTTTGCTGTCTCTGAGGATTAGTTTGCTTGAAATGCAAACTTCAGTATTTATAGACCAAGGAAGTTTGGACACCAAGGAATTTCCAAAATCGAATATTCTCAAAGATATGCAATAAAGTCCAAATCGGTTTTCATAATTCCTGGAAATGCTATGTCCAAATATTGACAGAAATCTCAGTAGAAAATCTCTAATTAGTAAATGCATATTACCAATTTTTATTTTCTAAAGATATGCATTTAATTGCTGGAAATTAAAAGCATATAAAACTAAAACCTTAATTAAAAGATTCTCAATTTATTTCGATCCGGGATTCTCCTTTAGTTATTAAGGAATATCTTTGAACAATAAAAGATAAGAGTTACTGCACATGTTCAAAGTATGTTGACATCTTTACTTTGTAAATCCTATTTCATATTTACAATCTTGGAACCGATTTGCCACACTTCCAAACGAGTTTAGAATTGGTTCATCTGACTTCCAAGAACTATGTGATTGATTATCCTATCAAATCACCATTAATGGGTTTCACGGTTCTACCAAAACACAAAGCTTCGGTTCTACCTCCATGTGGGTACTAGGATCGGTCACACTAGCTTTCCAAAAATTGGTTGACTAGGTACTAGGATCGGTTACCACATATTTATGGTATTTACTTGTGATCGGTTTCACAAGTCATAGGATCAGTTATTAATTCCTAAAACTTGTTGTACCTCTTACAAGGATCGATTCCACATACTTGTGATCGGTTGCACCTCTTACTAGGATCGGTTCCCCAATGTCTAGAGTTGGTCATACCAATTACAAAATATCGATCATACCATCTCAGGTGATTACTTAAGATCGGTTTCATTAATAAAAGTCATACCAATACAAAAGTCAGGCATTGTGAATAGTTTTACCAAGATACATAAACAAGTTATGAGCGGTTATACTAAACACATATATTGGTAATCCAAAGATTTGCAATGAATAACAATACCAATAAGCCTAGCGATTTCCCTTTCGATTCACAAAACAAGTTTATGAATTGTACTTCCTTTAAACGAATGTAAAACATTGTTTCCTAGGACGAAATCTTCACCCATACCCATACATAATCACAATAGCATTCATACGATTATGTCGATGTCTTATATACGAAGTTCAAAAGATAGGCGTTATACTTCGTATTGTAATTCCTTAATACTATGTCTAACTATAGTATAATCATTCACAGCTTCGCAGTTATGTTTTCAATATGCACGACTTGAAAGATACGTTAGGAATGAAACAGTTCAAGTCAAACATTACTAACCTAAAGAGGAAGGATGATGTCGTCGTTGTAGTTCTTTACTTCTTCACATTCTTCAAGTCTTCACGTAATACTTGTAAGTATCATATCCTAGTAACTTTCTAGCTAACCTATACGAAGTTGACTCTAGTAAATAATCAAGCGACTCTTTAAATGAGTTTTGATTCACTAAAATATGACAACCAAACTTGACATACCAACGCTTGGTGGGTTCAACTGAGCTATGTGCTTCTGTCCTTATTAATGATCTAACCCGATCTGTCTCTTTTTAGGCCGCAAATCAAAAGCTTCTCGAAGCGGCCCTTCGTCAGAAGGAGTTTGAGGAGATGGCTGGTCTTCGAACCCGACTTCAAGGAGAGCAGGAACGTGTCCGGGGACTCGAGAGGAAACTAGCCGATGCCAATGGTACTTTTGTTAAACCTTATTATTGTTGATTGATGATGTAATGCCAATATCCTGAGTCTAGCGTTGTCTTCTTAGCCGAGATATCTAGCCTAGAAAAAGATTCCGCTTCTGAGTACCGCCGTATATCCATGAAATTGAGCATTGAAAAATACCATGTTGCTATGCTTCAACAGAAGATACACAATAAGGATGATAAAATTGATCGTCAGGCCGTCGAGATTGAAAACCTCCAAGCCGACTTACTTCGTTATCAGAGGTTTTAGTATGTGCCCGAAGAGATAGATAATCTGCGTTCCGAGCTATCTCGGCTCCAAAGGGTTGCTGTTGATAAGGGATTGTTGATTGATTCCTTGGAAGGTCAGTGCAGTTCTTTAAGGTTGCAGAATAGGGATCTGTCCTCCGATCGAAAGCGTCTTTCTCGGTTGAAAGATGAGACCGAAGAGCCTGTTCAGAAGTTGGAGGAGAAACTTCTCGGCTTCGACCAAATGTCTCGCGACTTAGAGTGGACTCGGCTACAGTTATCGTGTCTTCAAATAGCTCATGACCGTCAGAAGACTTCATGGGGTCAGCATAAGAAGTACTGTCCTTCTAACGAGTTTAATGAGCAGCAGTATAACGAGTTGATACTAAAGATGTCGGAGCTTGAGATCAATCTTTCAAAGTTTGAAGAAGTTTTAAAACTAGTTTTTCCCGAACTCTCGGGTCTTGGCGCATGTTTCATGTAGTCCCGATGTTTTTCCTTGCTTTATTGTGTTATTTTCTAACCCTGTCATCTTTCTTGTTTGTTCAGCCGAGCAAGGAAAGGTCAAAGCTTTGGAGGAGTAGGTCGCCCAGTTGAAGCAAAATGAGACTTTGTTGAATACGAAGATTGATGAGGCTGATGCTGCTACAACCGAGTTAACCCGCCATCTAACTGAGGCGAAAGAAAAGTATGAGGCCGAGCTCTCTGTGAAGATCAAGGAGGGTGTGAAGGAGTTCATTGAGAAGAGGAAAGCCCAAGTTGCTGCGAAGAATTCGGTCTCGGGATTGATCCCTCCCAACGAGTAGTTTATTCCTTTTGTAGTGCTGCGTCACTATTTTGCCGCTCTTCTCGGGCTGTAATTTTCCTTTCGCTTGAACACCTACAATTTCTAGTTAACTTATTTTATGGGGTGTTGCGTCACCAATCGGTTCCTCAGTGTTGAGGTTTGTTACGTTTGACAATGTTCTTTCGTTTGTTTATGTTATGCTCGGTCGTTCATAACCCTTAGCATTTCGATTTCCTGCATTTCATAATATTATATATGTGTTAGTCGAAATTCCGTTTCTGTTGAACACACCCGACAGGGAGGGTCATCGGGCCCAATGCCATGTCCCGATCGAGGTATCTAATCATTGGTATTTCAATCCAATGGAAGTGTAATAAGTCATTCTTAAATTCTAGGTCCCGATTACCCCGGGTTAGTCATCAACCGACTATCCCGGGCAAGTGAATCTGGTCAGTTGTTATGGGAGAAACCTTTCGAATGTAAGTAAGTTGCCCAGCTATCAGAGGCTCGTTCCTTGACAGCCTTTCGTCACTGGTTTCCAACCACCAGGATCCTTAGACTACCTCGGCACTTGCACATTGTCGTCGCCCTGAGTTCGAATAGCCCGTCGAGTGTAAGTCGCCTCGGCACTTGCACATTGCCATCGCCCCGAGTTTAAAACGACCATTCGAGTGTAAGTCACCTCGGCACTTGCACATTGCCATCGCCCCAAGTTCGAATGACCATTAGTCTCATATGTCATTTTCCTTATCTATCTCTCATGGATAATAAAAGGATTCGAATGACAAGGTATCATACCTGCCTATCCACCTCTCATGGGTAATATAGTTTCAAATGTTGTGCATTTCACGGCCGTGCTTCCGGAGTTCTATCAGGTTTTAGTATCTTATACGCTCCTTCTCCCACTTTTGACACAATGGTATATGGTCCTTCCCACCTAGCTTCCAATTTTCCACCCTTCTTGTCACGCTCATAGCTAGGTAATTCTTTCAATACTAATTGCCCCGGGTGGAATTCTCTCGGGCGAACCTTCTTGTTGTACTCGCGTTGTAACCGCCTCTGATAGTTCTCCATTTTTTGCATATCCATCTCTCTAGTTTCTTCCAAATCATCAAGTTTGGCCAAGATCAAATCTGACGATAGATTTTGTCTCAATGCTTTAGTTCTCGTGGTAGGTATCATTGCCTCGGTTGGGAGGATTTCCACGGTCCCATATGTAAGCATGAAAGGTGAGAGGCATGTTGCCTCCCTTCGGGTAGTTCGATAGGCCCATAATACGTTGTGCAGTTCTTCACACCATTCACCATACTCCCTATCCAACTTCTTTTTTAGATTATCTGTTATCGTATTTTTTGTGATCTCGGCTTGCCCATTACTTTGTGGGTAAATGAGTGTAGCTTTGCTCTTTCTAATGTTATAGGTACTGAATAACAGGTCGATATTCTTCCCTTGTAGTTGTTTTCTGTTATCCGAGACGATAGCTGCAGGAATACCAAAGCGACAAATAATATGCTCAAAGATGAACCGAAATACATCCTTGTCCCGGATATGCTTTAATGATGCAGCTTCTGCCCATTTGGTGAAGTAGTCTGTTGCTACTATCAAGTACTTTCTTTGTCCCGATTTGACATGCAATGGTCCCACAATATCGATGCCCCACTTGGCAAAGGGCCATGGGCTTACTACCGAGTTCAATGATACTGATGGTGCGTGTATCTTCTTCCCAAACTTTTGACATTAGTCACAAATTAGCGCTATGTGCTTTGCATCTTCATTCATGTAGGGCCAAAAATACCCCATTTTCTTGGCCCTGGACGATAGGCTTCGACCCGAACTATGATTTCCTGCGCCACCATAATGCAGTTCATTTAGGATCGAGTGCCCTTCTTCTTTGCTTAAACATCTCAGCAGTGGACCCAGGTACGATCTTCTATACAATATGCCTTCCCGTAATTCATAACTTGTCGCTTTGCTTTTGATCTTGTTAGCCTCGTCTCTCCCTTTTGGTAACTCACCTGACTCCAAATATTGGTGGATGGGTTTTCTCCAATCTCCCGTTTCATATCTGTAGACTGTAGCAGTTACCATTTGTATCTCCACATCCCCTTCTTCGAGTATTGATGGCATTAACACCCTTCCCACTCGTATGGCTTCAATGCTCGGGTCTGTTAACATGGACGCGATGTACGCCAGAGCATCCGCATGTCGATTATTCTTACTACAAATATGTCGGAACTTGATGTTGGGAAAATAATCAATGTAAAACTTTGCTAACTTCCAGTATTTCTGAAGTATCGGGTCATGAATAGCATATTCTCCGCTAATCTGCCGGACCACCAGCTGTGAGTCGCTGGTTAGTCTCACCTCTTCGAGTCCAAGTTCTACAATCAGTAGTAAAGCATGTATTACCGCTTCGTACTCAGTAACATTGTTAGTTGCTTCGAACTCCAGCCTAAATGAGTGGACTATCTTCTTTCCTTTCGGCGTTGTGAAGACCAACCCTAGTCCTAAACCATCCTTGTTTGACGACCCATCAGTGAACACTTCCCATCGTGTCGGTCTGCAGGTCTCCAGTAGGTCGGGTGGGTTATCCTTATCTTCTTCCATGCCCGGGATATCCTCTACTTCTTCCTCTTCACCAAGGAGAAAATCATCAAGGAAATCCGCTACCGCCTGTGCTTTAACAACTGTCCTCATTTCATAAAAGATGTTAAACTGCTTAATATGAGCGCTCCACTTGGATATTCGTCCCGACCTCGCGGCGCTATCGAGTACTTACTCGATGGAGGACTTTGTTAACACCCTGATTTTGTGGGTTTGGAAATACGTCCACAATTTTTATGTTGCAAAAACTAGTGCAAGTATTAACTGCTCGATTCTCGTGTAGTTCTTCTCGGCTGGTCTCATGGTTTTGATAATGAAGTACACTAGTTTTTCTTCCGCCCCATCATTCTTGACCAGCATTGCACTGATAGCACATGATGTAGCTCCGAGATACAAGGTAAGCACTTGTTCGGGTTCGGGTCGTTGTAATACGGGTAAGCTCGCGAGATGTTGTTTAATCTTTTAGAATGCCTCCTCACATTCCTCGCTCCATTTGAACTTTGATCCCTTTCTTAGCGTTCCGAAGAAGTCTTTACATTTGTCAGATTATCGTGAGATGAACCGTCCTAGTTCCGCCAAGCTTTCGTTCAATTTTTGCACATCTTTTACCGTCACTGGGGACGACATCTCCAAGATGGACTTAAATTTATCGAGGTCCGCTTCAATTCCTTTATCCATGATTATGTACCCTAAAAACTTGCCCGAAGTTACCCAAAAGGTGCATTTGGCCGGGTTAACTCTCATTTGTACTTTTTCATTGTTTGAAAAATGTCCCGAAGGTTTTTGATGTGGTTGATTTCCACCTTACTTTTAACTAACATGTCATCTACATATACCTCGATGGTGTTGTGGATTTTGTCCTCGAACATGTCCTCCACCAACCTTTGATAAGTGGCACCTGCATTCTTTTGACCGAATGGCATTTTGGTGTAGCAGTACAGTCCTCTAGGCGTAAAGAAAGATGTGTTTTCTTGATCCTCGAGAGCCAAAGGGATATGGTTATATCCCGAGTATCCATCCATTAATGTTATCGCCTTATGTCCCACTATCGATTCTACCAGCTGATCGATGTTTGGGAGGGGAAATCTGTCCTTTGGACAGGCCTTATTCGGGGCGTTAAAGTCGATGCAGATTCTAACCCCTCCATTCTTTTTAGGCACTATCACCATATTCGAAATCCATTGCGGATATTGCGCCTTTCGGATGATTCCTTATGACTGTAATTTCTCAGCTCCACCTCTACTGCCGTTTGTAGATCGGGTGCAATCCTCCGCATTTTTTGTCGGACTGGCCTAAACTTCGGATCTATCCTCAGGTGGTGGCAACATACCTCTGGGTCAATCCCTTCCATGTCGTGCATCTTCCAGGCGAACGCGTCCATATGTTCTCGTAGTAAAGCTATCAATTGGTTTGACTCCTCCTCTGATAACAACAACTCGATCTTTACTATCTTCGGCTCTGCTTCCGTCCCCAAATTGACCTCCCGAGTAGGTTCTAGGGATATGAAATTCAACTTTGGATCCCCGATCGGTGTTGATATCTTTGATTGTTATAAGATCTTATCCTCGCCCGCCTAATAGGACAGAACTTCCTGTGAAATCACCTTCTCTAATTCTTCGCCATCTCTAATATCTTTGGCCTTGTTCTTTTCTCAACGCAGTCTAGCTCGCCTGTCTTCATTCTTTTGGACGTCCACCTGAATGCATTGTCTCGCTTCTTGTGGATCACCTAAGACTTCGACCACACCCCTAATAGGTGGGAAGCCTCAACCTATGATGGTAGGCTGATGCTACCCCCTTTATACCTGCAATCCATGGTCTCCCGATGATTGCTTCATCTGGTGACACAACATCTACTACGCAAAAGGTAGTGAGGGTGTCCAAGTACCCTCCTCCGTCCGATACCCTTAATGTGACCTCCCCCTTTGGTATAGTAACCGTCCCACTAAAGCCATAAATTCTGTAGGTTGATGGGACTAGGATGTCATCGGATAACTCCATTCTCTTGAACATATCATAGAAAATGACTTCTACGGAGCTCCCACTATCGATCAAAATCTTCTTTATGCCCCATTCTTCTATCAGCAAAGTGATGACCAGTGGGTCTCCATGCGCTTGGCCATTCATCGGGACATCCTTGGCTGAGAATGTTATTGGCTGCATCATCCATGCCTCCATGGGAAAGGTCCTGGCTACACTAAATATCTCATTCCCCGATCGATCTCTCTTATGAATCCTTGACGTAATTCCCGAACCCAAATCTAGCCCTTGTGTAGCGAAATGTGAAATTGTGTTACATAGAAATTGGGTCCCCCGATCAATCCTGACTTGATGCACTAGAGCATCGGGAGCTGGTGCTGCCTGTTTGACAAATTTCCTTAAGTATCCGTCCCGAATCAAATGTTGAATTATATCCTTTACTTCTCGGCAATCATTGGTTGAGTGGCCCCTGAACTGATGATAATGATAGAACTCAGGATGATTCTTTGTTTCATCGAACTGTATCCCCCTAGTCTTTGGGTATCTAATATCGTTTCTCTTCTTTACCTCCTTGAAGATTTCTTTCAATGGTGCATTCAGGGGCATGTAGGTCTTTGGTTCGTATCGAGGTTTCTTTCCCTTTTTGACCCATTCCTTTTTGTTCGACCCTTTATGCTGGGGTCCTAGCCTCTTCTCGGGTCGTTTTGAGATCTCCTTGGGAGTTACTTCTGCTATTGCGCTGGCCTCCGGAACCCATCTGTCTTGGGCTCCATCTTGTATCTCTTCCAAGGAGATGTAGTGTTCTTGCATCTTCCGCATCTCCTTCAATGTTTGTGGCTTTTCGGTAAACATGGCTATCCAAATAGGGTCTGATTTCCCGAGAAAATTCTCAAACCCAAATATTTGCTGGCCCACTGGTACTTTCCCGATATCGGTACATAATTTCCTCCATCTGTCCGTTAAAGATCTTAGGGGCTTCCTGAACCTCCTTGCTAACGTGAAAAGCTTGTTTACCCTTGGCCTAGCAATACTGTTGTGCATATAGGTTTCGAGAAAGGTTTCCACTAGGGCACCATAGTTTCCTACTGATCCTTTGGGTAAAGTATAGAACCAGTTCTTTGCTTCTCCTTCCAAGCTAGCCGGGAAGAATTTACACATGACTACGTCATTGTGTTTCCATTGTAACAGTGACATCATATAGATCCTAACATGTTCCACAGCATCTCCTGTGCCATCAAAGCGGGATGAAAATGTAGGTAGAGTACACTTTGGGGGGAACGGTGCTTGCTCCAATGCTCGGGGTGAAGGGGGCCTTTTCTGCTTCATTGATTACTTCTGCCAATTTATCGTATTCACCGCCTCCAGCCATCTTTTTGACCATTTCTTTAAGTTGTTTGAGTTTTGCTTCCGTTGCATTATCGGGTCTTCCATTCTGCTCTGGCACTTCCTCTTCGGTTGTTGAATCTTCGGGAGGACCGTATCCTGCTCCTGGGTGATGGGACTCGGGAACGGGTCCTCGGTGTTGTGGGGGTGTTCGGATATACCCTGATCGAGTCTGGTTACTTGAAGTTCCTCGGCTGGACGAACCTCGTGACCTTGGCCCTTGGTTTCTTAGTCGATAATTTTCTTGCTCGAGTGCGATATTCCTCCTCTGCAACTCCCTCATGAATTCCTCATGCCTTCTTTGGTTTGCAAAGATTGCCATTAATGTTGGGTCCGTACTCTCGTGACTAGAAGGATCATGTTGGTGATTTCCCGGTGCAGCTAGTGGTGGTACTGGAGGTTGCACTGGTTGAGGTAGCGGTGGTGGTACTGGAGGTGGTACTTGTGGTGCTCGTGTTCCAGTTCTTTTTCCTAGTCAAACCTGTCGAAGTCGTTCTTCCTCCCAATCCAAAGTAAATTGATATTCAGCGTGTTTCCTGGCCCTTTGTCGGTCCTCTTTCATCATCAGTGCCTCCTCATCGTCCTCAGTGTCCGATGCAGTCAGTCCATCTATCATTTTGGGTCTTCTCTGGCTTAGCTCGATGTGTCCAACAAAGGTGTGATTATCATACTTGCTTAAGTTTACTTCCTCATTGACGGTTTCCATTCCCCCAGCTGGTTCTCGATTATACTCATCTCATTGTCGATGGGTACTCTCCTGTCTCGAATCAGCCACCCTTCTTGCATACTGGTTCCTGCTACTGTTCGGTTCCTTAGAATCCTACCTGTCCCCGAGGTGTTGGCCATCAGATCGGGTCCACTTTATCCTCCGAGAGCTTTACCTACGTCAGCAAACAGACAACACCTCACTTTGAACTGTTTTCGAGAAGGTTTTAAAAGTACCGCGAAAAGATTTTGTCATTTCGATAGTGTGCAGACACAAGTACGATTCCTCTATTTTTGTCATGCTGAACTCAGCAAACTAGTTTGTTTGACTACTAGGATATTTTTTGTGCAAAAAAGGTTACTGATAAGTCGCTTTCAGTACTCTCACTATGCATTAATCATTGTTTGTCCTATCATTCCTTCTACCAAATATCATCACTTAGCCATACAAATGGTCGGAAAAGTAACTTTTTAGTCGAGTTTCGATGTAGTGACTTCCTTTACTGAATTTGATGGTGCCACCACTCAGACATGATGTTCGAGGCATGAACTGAATACAGTTATCTTTTCTCTATGGTTTCCTCAAGATCTTTCAAGGATAATTTTACCTTGGGATTCTTTTGGTTTTCCATTCAACTCTTCACTCTTGAGGACTTTGCAGAGAAAAGAAAAAAAGAATTTTTACCGATTCGCTTAGGGAACCTCACTAGGCAATGATTCCAGTAACCCGACTCAATGAGTTTGAGCCGATCTACTGGTGATAATGTGATACGTCAACACTGTTTTCACAAATTTTAGAGATTTTAAATCGTTACACCAACTTTCTTAGGTGGTTCTTTGTTAGCCAGTGAGATGAAGTTTCATATAGCTTCAACCAAACATCAGGGGTGTTATTTTGGGAGCTTGTGAATCTTTCTAATAACTCTACTAGCGAAAGAACCTAGAAAAACAACACTTTCAAACAAATTTTACTAGACACAAAGTCCGAAATCGAAGCCTTTAAAAGGAACGGAAAACTTCAACTTTTCAAAGATAAGAAGACACATCCATGAGTTCAACCAACCCATGGTCAGGAATACTTGACTTATCTACCAACTTATAAATCTAACCACATGAGTTCCTCTCTTAGCCTCCACTAACATTATAGATGGTTAGGAGCTTTAGATTCTCTCTTTCGGTGGCTTTTTCAAGGTATCTAAAGATGTTACTCGTCCCCTTAGTCGGCCCCAGAATGTAGGTGTAGAAAATTATACAACTACATCCAACAATCCACATGAATTCATAGCAAATACATGCAAGTAAGAGACTCAAAATAACACAAGATATACGTGGTTCGGCATGATTACCTACGTCCACTGGGGTGAAAGGATGATCTTATTAATTCCCACAAGATTACAAGGTAGAATGCACTCAATAACATCCTCTCCTTTCTCTCACTTGCTCACAAATCACTTGCATTTTCTCTCTAGACAAGGGTCTATATTTATAAGCTAAAGCGCTCATACAACGAAGTTACAGTGTGAGTCATAGTCTATCCTATCTGATGATCCTGTCGGGTGATTGATATTGTCTTCCCCGATATCTGTTGTCCGACCTCATGTCATCCTGATAAGTATACTTCCTGATATGCCTCTTCCCGATGTTGATGGCCTAGTGTTCCTTGACCCGATGTCGCCTCTTCTCCCAATCTGAGTTAGTTACTTTTGGTCCATGGTCCCCACTTTGACTAGATTCCTCTGTTCTTTTCACCTGCTCTGTCAGTCTATTTAATGTCTCGATCCCCGATTAACATCTTCCCATCACACTTATTTACATGTTCTCACTTCACATGCGCTTGGTGAATATCTCTTTCCTTGTGTCAATGCTATAGAGGACGATTCAGTGCTTTGCCTCATGCTTTCTTTGGTGAATCGCGACTTAGGATTGCTCCACCTGTGTTTGCCATTTATTGTCTACTACAGGAATGTTAAAACTAATATCGTTATGGTAAGCACAATTCGAGAATAACAAATTAAATTTTTTTAATTTTTAATTTTGTTGTGATTTTAAATTAAATAATTTTTGCAAATTGTAGGAACAAAGATGTAAAGAAGATTGGGAAAAATCAAAAAGCAAAGGTTTTCAATATGAAGAATTGTTACAACATCCTTAAGAGTTAAGAAGTTGAATAGATTTAGCCCTCAATTATTGGATGGTAATGCTTCCCTCCGACGTCACCGTACTAAGATGCTTTTGTTTCTCATGTACATTCGACTGCTTCACTAGTGCCTGAAATATAATTAGACCAAGGCACATAACTGCTAGGTGATGCCGAGGCTGAAGAAAGTAGTGATGCCCAAAACCTAACTTCTTAAGGTTTAAACTTACGCAACATGTGTCATTTCAGTTTCTTGTGGGACATATCTAAAGTTGCATATCATCTTGGTTTTTATCTTAGGAAATCCTATGTCTCCAACAAAATTAGACTTAAACTAGTCATCTAAAGTTGCATATCATCTTGGTTTTTATCAAGGAAATCTCATGTTTCCTAAAAAATAGGCTTAAACTAGTCAACAAGTAGAAACTCATATCTGCCGATACCTTTAATGATCTTCTTTTCATCTTTTGTTGATTGATCACATAATGTTCCTTCAAGTTGAATCCTCTGTACCATGAAAACAAGAGGTGCAAATAATACATTAGGGTTAACAACCAAGCTTGGTCTAAGTTTTGAGTTGGACTTTCCTCTAGTTATCCGAAGCTTCAGGCCTACTACATATTGAAACTTAGAGGTCCTAGTAGGTGAGCACATGAGTTAGCATCCTCCAATGTATGGTTGTTTCAGATTTACAATGGACTTCGAATAGTACAAAGTTGAAAACCATTATTTATAATGCTAGTGTGTATTAAAAATATAGTCGAATTGAATGAATTCCTACTTGTTTCTTATGTTATAAAACATTGTATTTTGCAAATAAGATAACAAAACAAAATAATTGAGCCTCCCCTTGTCTATTTAACCACTAATACAATTATCAACGCAACTTCTTAATGTCAAAATAAAACAAACTTTGAACTTCAACGAGGAGAACATCATAAAGTCTCGAAATTGAGGTAATTTTATAAAAAAAATATCGCAAACTAATATATTTTTCAGTTGTAATGGCAGAAACCAAATCATTAAATTAAAATAAATAAATTTAATTTAATTTTAACTTGCATATGTTTAGAATCAACACATTCAGTGATAAGTTTCCCATTTATGTACTCCAAATGTAGAAAATGCAATGGGATTAGAAGGGTTTGGGAAGCAAATACCGAGGCTAATCCTAACATGAGATCTATGAGGTGTTAATATTTTAACTATGTCGAATTTTATTGGTTAGATGAGATGATGTAGTTTTAACAAGTGGTAAGAAAGATCCGTTGCTCGGAGTCTTTTTAAAGATTTGGTTTTTGATTATTAAAAGAAAATACAAAGACAAACTAATTAAAATTGATTTTTGGTTTATCAAGGAGAGATGATTCTAGGGTTTTGGATTCCACTACTTCCAATATTTGTAAACTCAATAACAATTTCTTTGACAAAATACTCCAATTTAATTCAAAACAGTTTCGAACCCAATCTCATGCTTTGGAAGATATAACGTTACAAGCTCTTTTTATGACTCTCGTCTCTACTCTAAGGCCTAATTCTCCTTCGCTTATAAAAGATCGATAGTTAAACTACCCAAAACAATTATTACGAAGCATGCAAAGAAGAGAAAATATTTTATAATTTTAAAGCACAAAAATGGAGTAATTGTCAAAGAAAATAATTACTAAAATTTACGCATCGAAAATAGCTTCTTCCAAAACCCTAGAAAAGAAATTTAGCTGCTCATGAATCGAAAAGTGGAGAAAAATTGATTAATCATTGTATTAAAAATAATGAGTTGAATTGTTCAGCTAACAAATGGCACAGTGGCTGAAGGTATTTCTCTACTGACTGAAGAATGATATATAGATTTTGTGGTTAAACAGGGACAGCTTTTGCGACCGTTCCTGGCGTACCTTTGTTCTTCGTGTTCTTGAATATGCAGCAGCAGGAAATATTTCTGAAACTTGTGATTTTTCGATTCTACAGTATTTATTCTCTCCCAGGATCTCCGTCCATCTTCCTGGCATCCCGAGCAACATATTTATACTCGACAGACCAATAAAATCTCTTGTAATAACTCAAGGTGATCTTATTTCCTTTCCTGTGATAACACAGGAATAATTCCCCTATTTAATCCCTTCACGTGTCTGTTGTGGATTCTCATGTGTTTTTTTAAAGATAAAACTCTCAGAAACGTTTCTGCACGTTAGATACTCGGTCATCCACACGCCCAACTACCAAAAATATCACAGGGAATAGCCGAGAAAATATTGTTTCCCTGTTTTCTTCAAACACACGTGATTTTCCTTTTCTTTCAAATCCAAGTCACTTACCCAAAGTTGGGGTGCCTTTGGTAATTTTTGAGTCGATTTCTCCAAAAATGTTTATTTTCCAAAAGTACCTACACACATAAAACACCATAATAAGTACAAAAAATGAGCACTAACAATATATAAAAATGAGGCAAATTAGACACCTAAATGTGTCTATCAAATACCCCCAAACTTATTATTTTCTAGTCCTCGAGCAAATCTAATTTACAAAATAAAACCCTAACTCACTGTCGCAGGCATCGCGGTTGCACTTAGCGTGTGCAAAAAGCCTTTAAACCCCAGGTGGCCCTAGTGGCCGAGTTATAGTCTCGGGAGGGTTTACAAGAGGTGTACCCACAAAACCTTTACTCCAGACCCTAGCTACTTGTGCCGATTTAAGGAGCGACACTAAAGAATCTCTTTGGTTGGCATACTCTCATTGATCACAAGAGAAAGTACCCTGATGCGAATCATATTCATATATATAAGTGACAGAGTTCTACTCAGATAGTCACACTATGGACATTAATAATCAGAATCACACAAATGAATAGATTAAGAAAATGGATTATAGGGATAGATAGTTCAAAACGATGTTGTCTATGGCGAACGATGTTTCCCATATCTGTCTGAAGGCCTCCACCAAGATGAACCTATGATCCTAATGGATTGAGATACTGGCCTGGACTAATATCAACACAGCTTGGCATATACAAGGGAACCAGCGGTTAATAATCTTAATTCTAGATCAACTCAGTTGGCATATACAAGAGAACCAGCGGTCGATTTCATTGAACAATAATAAACTTTTTTTTTTAACTGCATGATTTGATTTTTTGGATCCAAGTGCATGCTTCTTGTCAGCAGATTACATGATAGTTCCCATGGATCCTGCATTCCACGCTTGTTTGGGCGGTGGAGACAGGGAAAACACACACATATTGCTATCCAAGTGTTATTTATTATTATTATTATTATTATTATTATTATTATTATGAAATAGTACCTCTCAGGGCATTTTATTAGAAAATAGGAAATATGGTGCTTACATATCGGTAGAGGGTATCCGAGCAAAAATATGGGCTCCCGCACCTTTTTGAATGATAATACATAGTCTATGAAATAAGGACCCTCCTAATTTACAATTTTCATCTTGACTCGCGAGACAGTTCTTCAACCTCTTTATAAAAACGCAGGTATCTTCTCCAAGTTCCCCTAAAGTCGTGAAAGCCAAAACACTAAACCCGTAGCCGTGAGTGACACATTTATCCAAGTATTTAGTACACTTACGGGTAACAGCAAAAGAGATGGCATGTCCTGGTGTTAAATTCACGGTGCTAGCACTTGTAAAGGGTGCGACACCGGTTACATCAAAGCATATATCTCGTCCATTCGCCCAATTGTACACCATTATGTTTGTTGGCCTTAAGGCATTCGCATTTCCGACAAGAAAAGCAAAGGTACTTCTTTACAAGCTGCGACCCCTGCCTTGTAACAAAGGTATGGGAAGACATCCCTTACCAAATCATGACGGAATTTGCTTTCAATATCTTTGGCACAATGTAGTGCATGGTCACCGTATATGTCCATGGCTCGATTGCAGCTGGTGCATCGGCTATCGGCTTCAAAAAGAGGAATACCTAAGCGGTATTGAAGTACGGACCTGAATTTTTGAGGGCCAATGGCTTGGTTGAGTCCGGTTATAGGTATAGCTTTGACGAAATCCATAGCATGTGCAGTTTTATTGGCATGCCAGAGGTTAGATTCTCTATCAGACAAGGTGTACTTGTGTGGAATCTCTTTCATAATCACACCAAAGTATTGAGCCGCCAAGGACTTCATAAAGTGGGGGGCAGCAGCATTGATGTTAAACTGCGAAAGAGGGATACCACAGGCCTGAATGTAACCCTGTACAGCAAGTTGGTGGTGTTGGCTCACGTCGAAATTGGACGTACCCTGTAAGAGAATGTACTGAAGGTGTTGAGTTTGCGCGCATGAGGCAATATATCAGTAGTGGGATGTGTCGGCCATGGTGTAGATCCCTAAGCCTCCATCTTTAATAGGCAATGTTGCAAGACGCTGATGTACTACTCCGAAACCAGCACAATCACCTACTATCAAGCGACGCAGATATTGATGTAACTGGTGATCAAACGCGTCAGTGGCTTCCTGCAAAACTTGAGGACTAGTCGTATGCAGCGCAAAATAAAGTCTGGATACGCCTGAGCAGTTCCGGAGCAGCAGTAACTCGCTTTATGGGTCGTGTAATTTATGTATGGATTGCATCAACCCAACATTTTTGTGAACCCTGTCTAACACCAAGTCACTAAAAAACTTTTTGTCCAACCTAACAGGTCCGCCCAGAACCTTCACCCCATGAACAGGTTTACTAATATTAGTCGGAAAGAGATCAGTTTTACGAGGGTCAGACGAGGGCCAAAATATCTCTGTCTTGCTAATGTTCAGGTGTAAACCTCTCGCTGGACCTTCAAGTTGGATGATCTTCAGGGCTTTTGCGACTTCCGAAGTATCGCCAGCAATGGTACCGTCATCAAGGTACCATGCATGAAAATCTAGAGAACATTCAGTAGTGATCTTGTTCACAAGGGGATGAATGGTTAAAGCGAAAAGGAGAGTCCCCAAAGGGTCTCCTTGTTGCACACCCAATGCTGATGACAAGGTGGAGTCATGGTAGTATAATCTGGCCGGTTTGGAGTAACAAAATTCCACCCACTTTGCAATGCCTGGGCACTTTGCTCTGACTTCTTTAACCAAAGAAGTACGATTCAACATGTTAAAGGCATTGGAGAAGTCCACCAGAATCATAGTCATGTTCTTGTCACTTCCTTTCATTTCCAGCAATCAGTTAGCTGAGTGGAGAATACCTTCAGCCCCGTACGGAATGCCGCCGCCAAATTGGTGATTTCCTAGGTAATTAGTCATGTATTTGCACACTGCGGTGACTGCCAACTTGGAGCATAGTCTCCTTCATATCGTGCCCATAGCAATGGGTCTTAAACCACCCCATGGATTGAGTTAAGGAGTTAGAGGAGCGCTGGCGATAAACTCTCCCAGTACTGCAGGGCATTTACCTGCCAACCAAAGATTAATAACACATGCCATGGATTGTAATAGTTCCTCTGCTACTGCCGCTGCAGCACCACTTAGAGCGTCTAACAAATGCCGAGCGCAAATTCCATCACGGCCACATGAATTTCCTTTGGGGAAGCTCTTCAATGCCCTTAAAACAGCTTTGTTGTCGACTGATACTTGCAGCACAGGGGAGTTATTGTCTAGGGTGATGGTGGGTGGCGGAGCAGGGGGATGTTTTTGCTATAACTCAAAAAGAGTTTCAGGGGTGGGAGGATCAACGCCATTAGAGGACAAAACTCGAATAGTAGCAGTATAGTGGTCGTAGCTCATCTTTCTTCTACAGGCCTCAATGTTGGCATCTTTCTTCTTCCCGTTGCTGGCAGGTTGCATACGCTGTGAGGTGGGCTTGGAAAGGTCAAGTAGTTTTTGAACCATTGCATAATATCCATTAGGTTCTTTCCATGTTGCAAGGGATTGATTTATCTCTGCAATCTGTAACCTCTTCCGAGTACCAGAGCGTACTTCACAGGATGTTTTAGGGGTGTACAAGTTCAAAGTACATGTAGGCAGTAACAAAAGTTGCATCCAAGCCGTTAAGTTAGTAGGGTTAGCAATTACATAGTCTAAGCAACCCTTCAGAGTTCTAGAGAACTATAATATGCAGGGAGGTGGAACACTAACCGTGGTGGTAATTTTCCTCTGAAAAATCAGGTCGGGAGTCTCTACAGTGAGAATGTTATCGATAGCCACTTCTGTAGATTGAGAGTCTCTACTAATCCTCTCAATGGGTAGTTGTGGCCTCACCGTATCATGAACTAAGAAATCAGCATCTCTGCCATTGAAAGGGCCTTCAATGGTAACTCCAGGATGGCTTGTGTCACTACAGGACTTCCTCCATGCATGGGTGCTTAGACATCTAATGCAAAGCCACCAATGTGTATCAGATAACAACTTCTCCCAGGACCCAAAACATTCGACATTGTTACGGATCTGTTCCCTACAGACTTTTTTGTCCTCCTCTGTGGGGAAGTGTTTATCTTTTAGATGTTTATAGAGTGCACTACGAGCGTAACCCCTACCCCAACACCATTATGGCAGCCATCGTAGTTTCTGAAAGGGCAGTGTAGTTTATTGCCTTGGGAACCCAAAAACAACGAAGGTTGTGAAGATATAGGTGATACTGAAGATGAAACCTGATCAGACCGTGGTGTATACGAGTAAGAGGATGAAGATCTCAATTTACGCATGGTGAAAACTGGAAGAGAAACTGTCTGCTCAAAATATAAATGTTTCTATGAAAAACGATTTTGATGAAAAACCATGGAAAAAATTGGGTCCCTATGATCTACGGAAGATGCTGAATGTTACAGGAAAGAAAAAGCTGAGAATGTAAGTTGGGATTTCCGGGAAAAGGGAGGAACGAATTGCAAACTTTCAATCACTCACAAATCTCCCCCAAATCGCCGGAGACTTTTTAATTCTATTGGTCTGATTGGTCTGGTATTTTTATTATTTTAGTAACTCAATCACTCTATTTCATCCCGGTAGTGGTAACAATTCGATGTTTTGTGCCCCACCAAATCACTTAGAGAAACATATAATTTTTCAAATAAAATAAAATAAAAACATAACATAGTGTGATGATTCCATTTTAACACATGAACTCTGTCTTTATATGAATAGACTCTGTTATTGGGTTCCTCAACTCCTACAACCAAGATGTTTCCATCCACTTAGATTGGTTAGTGTCATCCTGAATTGGCATAAGTTTCTAGGCTCTGGGGTTTAATTTTTATTTTTTAAATTTTTAAATTTTATTTAATTTTTTATTTTGTTAAAAACTAACCAAAAGTTTTTCCCTCACCCCCAAACTTAAACCTAACATTGTCCTCAATGTTTCAAATTAAAGTGCAGTACCAAAAATATAAGTAACAAGAGGAATTAGTAAAGAGAGAAGTCATAAAGATAGTACCTGGATGAAGCGTAGCAATCCTTCCATGGGGAACAAGAAAAATTAAAAGTAAAATTCCACTAATGTACAACAAGAGTATGGGTTGCCTCACATAGAGCGCAAAGTTTAGTGTCTTCAGCCAGACGTCGTTACCCGTTAACATTAATCCTGGTAGACAGGATCCTGCAATTCACATTCTTCTATCGCATGATTAGGTAACTCCAAAAACGGTTTCAACCGCTGACCATTGACCTTGAAAGTTTCTCCATTCTTAGGATTTTCAACTTCTACTGCTCCATGAGGAAAAACAATTTTGACAAAGTCTGCTCCAGTCCACCGAGAACTTAATTTACCAGGGAAAAGATGTAGACGAGAATTGTAAAGGAGAACTTTTTGACCTGGCTCAAATATCTTTCGAATAATCGATGTATCATGAAAAATCTTAGTTTTCTCCTTGTAAATTTTCGCACTCTAGTAAGCATCATTATGAATTTCTTCTAACTCATTGAGTTACAGTCTACGCTGATCACCAGCAGTAGATAGGTCAAAGTTTATCTGTTTAATGGCCCAATAAGCTCGGTGTTCTAATTCTACAGGCAAGTGGCAGGCTTTACCGAAGACAAGTCTATATGGAGACATCCCTAATGGAGTCTTAAAAGCGGTTCGATAAGCCCACAAAGCTTCTACTAAGCGCAAAGACCAATCCTTTCGGGTAGGGTTTACGGTATTTTCTAAAATCTGTTTAATTTTCTTATTAGACACTTCAACTTGGCCACAAGTTTGTGGGTGGTAAGGTGTAGAAACCTTATGGGTAATGGAGTATTTCTTCATGAGCGTCTCAAAAGACCGGTTACAAAAATGGGAACCTCCATCACTAATGATTGCTCTAGGCATACCAAATCGAGAAAAAATATTGTCTCTAACAAACTTGATCACAACGTGGCGATCGTTTGTCTTGGTAGCTATTGCTTTTACCCACTTAGACACATAGTCAACAACTAATAGGATGTAAGAGTTTCCATAGGAATTGACAAAAGGACCCATAAAATCTATACCCCACACATCAAATATTTTTATTATTAGTATAGGACTAAGTGGCATCATATTACGTCGGGTCAACTTCCCTAACTTCTGACATCTCTCACACAACTTTGACAAAATAAGTAGGAGTCCTTAAACAGAGTTGGGAAATAAAGACCAGATTGCAAGACCTTCGCAGCTATTTTCTTAGAACTAAAGTGACCCCCATAAGCTCTAGAATAACAAAAAGTCATAACACTGGAGATTTCGTTGTCAGGAATACAACGACGGATGAACTGATCAGGGCAGTATTTGAATAAGTACGGATCATACCAGAAAAAGTATTTAACCTCAGACAAAAATTTATCTCTATCCTGTTTAGACCAATGGTCGGGCATCTGACCAGTTACCAAATAATTGACAATGTCAGCAAACCAGGGTAACAAAGAGATGGAAAATAATTGTTCATCAGGGAACGTGTCAAGGATCGGTCTCTCATCATCTCTAGTCTCATCAAGGATACGGGATAAATGGTCAGCTACTACATTTTTAGACCCTTTCTTATCACGAATATCTAGTGTAAATTCTTGGAACAACAATACCCATCTGATCAGTCGAGGTTTTGAGTCCTTCTTTGAGATATTTGAGTGCGGCATGATCAGAATAAACTATGACCTTAGACCCAAAGAAAAAACGATGGCTAACATTTCTTTCTCAGTGGTAGTGTAATTCAACTGGGCATCGTTTAGGGTCCTACTAGCATAATAAATCACACTATGTGCTTTATCACGTCGTTGGCCAAGGACAGCACCAACCGCATAATCGAACGCATCACACATGAGTTCAAATGGGAGGTTCCAATCGGGTGGTTGGATGATGGGGGCAAAAGTCAATAATGATTTAAGCTTCTCAAAAGCTGTAACATAGGCTTCATCAAATACAAAGGCAGTATCTTTAGCAAGTAGGTTCGATAGGGGTAAAGCAATCTTACTAAAGTCTATGATGAAACGACGATAAAATCCAGCATGGCCAAGGAAAGATCTAGCATCTTTTACATTCTTAGGTGGTCTTAATTTTGAAATTAGTTCAACCTTGGCTTTATCAACTTCTATTCACTTAGAGGACACCACATGTCCTAACATTATTCCATATTTAACCATAAAATGACACTTTTCCCAATTAAGGACTAAGTTCTTTTATTTACAACATTCTAGAACTAGTGTAAGGTGGTGCAAACATTCATCGAAAGAGGATCCAAAAACTGAAAAATCGTCCATAAAGACCTCTAGAAATCGCTCAACCATGTCCGAAAAGATATTTAGAATGCAACGTTGGAATGTTGCGGGTGCATTACACAACCCAAAAGGGATACGCCTGTAAGAAAAATACCAAATGGACATGTGAAGGTTGTTTTCTCTTGGTCCTCTGGTGCTATAGGGATTTGGTTATAACCAGAGTATCCATCTAGGAAAGAATAATGGTTGTGGCCAGCTAATCATTCTAACATCTGGTCGATGAATGGTAGAGGAAAGTGGTCTTTCCTAGTTGTTGAGTTCAACTTATGGTAGTTTATACATACTCTCCACCCGGTAGTAACACGGGTAGGGATCAATTCATTGTTTTCATTTGCAACTACAGTAATCCCAGACTTCTTTAGGACAACCTGGAAAGGACTGACCCATTTACTATCAGAGATGGAGTATATGATACTCGCATCTAATAACTTAAGCACCTCAGTGTGGACAACTTCCTTCATATTCGGATTTAAACGTCTCTGCATTTCTCTTGAGGTTTTGGCACCTTCTTCTAGGTAGATATGGTGCATACAGTCAGCAGGAATAATTCCTTTCAAATCTGTTATAGTCCACCCTATTGCAGTCTTGTGCTCTCGGAGAACACTAACTAGTCTACTTTCCTGATCGGGCTCTAAGTCAGAGGAAATTATGGCAGGAAGAGTATTTTTCACTATCAAGAAATACATATTTCAGTGTATCTGGTAGCGGCTTTAATTTAAGGGTTGGTGCCTTAACTGATGATAGGAGGGGTTTATCTATGGTCGAGGGAAGAGGTTCTGGTTTACGCTGCCATTTTTCATAATTCATTACTGGCACAGAATCTAACAACGCATTAACTTCTTCAAAATGACTATCCTCATCATAGTAGGCTCCAAAGTGGGCCAAGCACGCCTCTAAAGGAGCGCTAACACTATTAGTGGTAAAAGTATTCTCAACTAGAGAATCAATCATGCATATAGACTGATAGTGTTCAGGGTCCGGTGGGGCTTGTAACGCCTTAAAAATGTTCACCGAGATTTTCTGATTCCCAAAAGAAAATTCTACTAGGCCAGTTTGACAATGTATGACTGCATTTGCAGTGGATAGAAATGGACGACCTAGGATGATTGGGATATTGATATCTTGACTAGAGACAGGTTGAGTATCTAAAATCACAAAGTCAACTGGATAGATAAAGTTTCTACCTGAACCAAAACGTCTTCAATAATTCCGTGGGATTTTGACTGACCTATCGGCTAATTGTGTTGTTATCCTAGTTGGTTTCATCTCACCTAGTCCAAGTTGTTCATATACCGAGAACGGTAAAAGATTCACACTAGCCCCAAGATCTAAAAGAGCATTTTATATCTTTTGGCTACCCATAACACATGTGATAGTAGGACAACCATGATCTTTAACTTTGACTGGGTACTTTTGTGAGATTATGGAACTAATCTGTTGGGTCAAAAATTCCTTTTTATGGACACTCGCGTCTCTCTCTTGACAGTACACATCTCCTTTAGGAACTTGGCCATAGCCGGTACATGTTTTATTGCATCTAATAAGGGCAGGTTGATCTTATCTTGCTTAAAGATGTCTAGGATTTCAGCATATGTACTAGGCTTTTTCTTAGCGAGTCTCTGAGGAAATGGTGCAGGTGGTATGTACATTCTCTCAGGGATATCTTCCTCACTTGGACTCTTAGCACTCTCAGGCCTATTAGGGTATTAAGAAGAAGTTTGGTCAACCTCAGTCTCTTTTTCAGCTGGACTATTATCCTTAGGTGGTTCCACCGAGTTCTCTAGAGTTTTACCACTCCTAAGGGTGATAACTGCTTTGATATGTTCATTGTAGTTAGAACTACCTGATCTATTAACCTGGTTAACTCCTTTCGGATTTGGAGTCGTTTGACTAGGAAATGTCCTGTTCTCCCTATCATTTAACCGGTTCGAAAGTTAACTTATTTGAGTCTCTAAGTTGGCAATAGCTCGGTCACTGTTTTGTTGGTTACGCTGACTCGTCAAGACAAAGTCATCGAGCTTCTGACTTAAAAGGTTGATATTTTGGGTAGTCTGGGCATTGTTTAGGGCATTACCCTCAATAAATAGTTTTATACTTTCCTCTAGAGATGACACCTTTTTATCAATTGGGATCGGTTCTTGGACTTGAGCTTGGTTCCTAGAAAAACCTGGTGGTGGGTTGCTAGATGGGCCACCTTGATAGTTACCTTTAGACCACGAGAAATTCGGGTTATATCTCCAACCAGGGTTATAGGTATTAGAGTATGGGTCAAACTTGGGTCGACCCTCATATTTAGTGTTCATACCACCATGTAGGACACTAACCTGGTCACAGGTAGTTTCACTAGGGTAAAACAGAGGACAGTGAGGTCCAATATGACTTTGATCACCACAAATGGTATATGTATAGGTTCTGGGCTCACTGTTACAGCTCATAGTCTGGTTGGACCCTTGGTTCATCTCTAAGGCCTCTAGACGCCTAAGGATATCTGACCCATTATCAACTCTATTGACCCTATGGATAGGGTTCCTAGTTATTTCGGGCTCCCTCATTGAAGCCCATTGACGAGTCTTTTCAACTAACTCGATGAACTCGTCAAAACATTCATCTAGGTCTTGATGGGTAAATTCTCCACTACTCATTGTTTCTACATGTATTCGGGTTTCACTATCAAGGCCCTCATATAAGATTTGGGCCATGTGGGCTTTCTCAAAGCCATGGTGCGGGCGTTGGTATAACAATTCATTAAACCTTTCTATGTAATCAAGTAGGCTCTCACATATTTTTTTCTTAAAGGTTTGGATTGACTATCAAAGAGCAGCAGTCTTATGGTGTGGGTAGAATTTCTTAACGAAAACCTCTACAAGTCCATCCCAGGTAGTGATTGTTTTAGAAGGAATGATATGATACCACTCATTCGCCCTCACTTCAAGAGAGAAAGGGAACATACGTAACCTAAGAACGTCTTTGGTGACATTCAGATAACTCATGGTGTCACAAATCATCTCAAAGTCTCGGATGTGGGTATACGGGTTCTCATTCTCTATCCCTCTAAACTTACGTAGCATGCCAATTATCCCAGATTTAATATCAAACTTAATGGTAGTGGCCGGTAAAACAACCCTAGGTTCACGTATCACTCTAGACGGGTTCAAACGGTCCCTAAGGGTTTTGGTCGGCGGGACTTCACCATCATTTTCATTAACCATTTTGGAAAAAATAAAAGTACCACCTAAATCCGTGTAGCGGGTCGGACTCAAATTAAAAATGTCGTTTTCTTCAAGTCTATCTCCTACATGTTTCTAACGGCGCATACACAAGCAAGAATACTATTGTTCAGCAAGAAAATCGTGCACATGGAAATGCAGGGTTTACTAAATTAGGTAAGCTTGGGCTACCTCAGCAAAATATACCTACATGTACGAGGCTGAGGCTTGTGGAATTTCGGCCGGTAACTCCCATAAGGCCCAAGGAACGGGTTCAGCGTACTTTTCCACGAGTTTCCTAAATTCGGTAATTCTGACGATGCGATTGGTGTGTGCAACGTGTATTTTTATTTTTTATTTTTTTTAAAGAAAATATAAATATAAATATACAAAAGGAAATAAAATCAAAAAGATTAAATAAAATTTGGGTTTTATTACTTACCTCTTTTGGTAGGCAATTCCATAATAAATGTAGAATATTACCTGCACAATAAAAACAAGAAAATACCCAAGTAAAATCAAAGAAAATTAAATTAAATTAAATTAAACAAAACTAAAAAATTAATTAATTAAAAATAAAATAAATTAAAAATCTAAAACCTAACCTATAGGCAACTTTGCGTCGGCGGCGCCAAAAACTGATGTAGTTTTAACAGTGGTAGTAAGGATTCGATTCTCTGACTATTTTCTACAGATTTGGTTTTTGATTATTAAAAGAAAATACTAAGACAAACTAATTAAAATTTATTTTTGGTTTATCAATGAGAGATGATTCTAGGGTTTTGGATTCCACTACTTCCAATATTTATAAACTAAATAACAATTTCTTTGAAAAAATACTCATATTTTACTCAAAACAGTTTCGAACCCAATCTCATGCTTTGGAAGATATAACGTTACAAGCTCTTTTTATGACTCTCGTCTCTACTCTAAGGCCTATTTTTCCTTCGCTTATAAAAGATCGATAGCTAAACTACCCAAAACAATTGTTACGAAGCATGCAAAGAAGAGAAAAATTTTAATAATTTTAAAGCACAAAAATGGAGTAATTGTCAAAGAAAATAATTACTAAAATTTACGCATCGAAAATAGCTTCTTCCAAAACCCTATAAAATAAATTTAGCTGCTCATGAATCGAAAAGTGGAGAAAATTGATTAATCATTATATTAAAAATAATGAAATTGGCTTACAACGATTTTCAGTGCTAAAGGTCTTTAGCTACTGAGTTGAACTGTTCAGCTAACAAATGGCACAGTGGCTGGAGGTCTTTCTCTACTGACTGAAGAACGATATATAGATTTTGTGGTTAACAGCGACAGCTTCTGCGACGGTTCCTGGCGTACCTTTGTTCTTCGTGTTCTTGAATATGCAGCAGCAGGAAATATTTCTGAAACTTTTGATTTTTCGATTCTACAGTATCGATTCTCTCCCAGGATCTCCTTCCATCTTCCTGGCATCCCAAGCAACATATTTATACTCGACAGACCCATAAAATCTCTTGTAATAACTCACGGTAATCTTATTTCCTTTCTTGTGATAACACGGGAATAATTCCCCTGTTTAATCCCTTCACGCGTCTGTTGTGGATTCTCATGTGTTTTTATTAAGCTAAAACTCTCAGACACGTTTCTGCACGTTTGATACTCGATCATCCACACGCCCAACTACCAAAAATATCACAGGGAATAGCCGAGAAAATATTGTATCCCTGTTTTCTTCAAACTCACGGGATTTTCCTTTTCTTACAAATTCAAGTCACTTACCCATCCTGATTCATCGAAATAGGCTGGTACCAGTCCAAATCCACGCTTGAATCTCACCCAAATTTTTCATAGGTCCGAATAGAATTTCCCGGAGAAGAGTAAACCCGAGAATACCATTTTTCTCAAATTCACGATTATAGCCAATTCCGGTCGAATCAAAGGCTATTATCAACCATGTTTAGAAATTAAGAACAAACCCAATTAATTTGAGCGATCGAGTCTCCCTCTAACAACTCCAAAACTTGAACCTTAATTTTTCCGGTGACTGCAACAATATTTTTCCTATTATCCAGCCAAATTTAACTAATTTTGAAGATCATAGTATCTCTGTCTTGACGAATCAATCCTTTCCCATCAGTCCCAGCGATTTAATCTCCGTAGAAGACCCTGAATTCCCAAACCCTAATTCGGTTCTCTGAAAGACCAATTTTCCGCCAAAATCAATTTTCAAAAGGTTAAAGATGACTCCCCTTATCCAGTTCTGGTGTCCCTTTAGCAATTTGGGGTACACATAGCAATTCCTAGGGTGCGAATAATAATTTTTGGGTTGGGTGCCTTTAACGAATCCTCCGGGTGCCTTCAGCGCATTTCTGGGGGTGACCTTATCCAAAGTTGGGGTGCCTTTAGTAATTTTTCAAGCCAATTTCTCCAAAAATGTTTATTTTCCGAAAGTACCTACACACACATAAAACACCATAATAAGTATAAAAAATGAGCACTAACAATATATAAAAATGAGACAAACTAGACACCTAAATGTGTCTATCATGAGGCTACCACATTACCATCACCTAGACAACATTCATCAAGGGATGATTCCAGTTGTAGAATTCGTACGCATTGGTAAAAGGATTTTCCTTAACGTAATTATAAAGTGATCAATGCAAAAACTACTATGGATGAACTGTATGAGCAGTATCAAGGATCAATGAAGTTGGAAAAACCAATAATGAGAAGAAGATCAATGTATCAACTAAAATTAAAACGTAATACCATAAATGTAGGAAACAAACATTGTAATTCATATAATGATGTTAATTCCTAATATGCATGTTACCTTAATAGATGAAATTAATTAATGTAATTTCTTTGTCTGAAGATAATACTCTACTACGTGGATGGTTAAGAATTCATGGTACGGATACAAATTTGGCAATCTAGTAGAGTTATTGACTACGAACGACTTTCTCGAATAAAAATAAAAATTGTGAGGCCCGACATTTGTCCCCTAATACCATACATCATATGTTCGGCCTTGCTTTTCGTTTTGGGTCTGGACATATAAATTTATCTTGCACTATTAGTAGTGTTCTTCAACTTTCCTTTGTGTTCTTTGGGAAAATAACATGATTAAAGTTATTTTCATGACTGGTGAGATGTTGTTGTTTTATTCCTTTTTAGATTATACTAGAACTTATTTAACTATTGTTTTAGAAATAACTTCACTCATCTTACCATTGTTGGTTTGAGAACTTTAAAATTTGGTTGATTTTAAACCAGAATAACGTTCACGAAATCTAGTTTTCATTATCGGAACTATTATTGTAGGGCATATGGCTATTTAATGTGGCACAAGTGGTATGGGGTAGTGGGGGGAAATAGGAAATAGAAGATTGATGGTTAAGGAATACATTCAAGAATTAAAGCAATAACTTTTTTTATCTCCTAGTGCCTGGGCGTGAACCAGGTCACATAAAGCGTGGACCATTTGTCTTTATTATCTCATCTAGGGCTGTAAATAATACCCGAAACCTGCCTGTACCCGCCAGACCCTGCCTGTACCCAGAGGATCCCAAAGACTGTTACAACTCGCTATGGGCCGCCTGGCTTGGCCTGGTTAGCTTAAATGGGGGGCACGGGCTTTCCCTAAAATTAAATAGCCCGGCATGATACCTGTCCAGATAACCCGGCCTGGTACCCGTTTGAATTATCATAAGAGTTTTAGTTTTACGTTGAAGTAAATTATTATATGTATTCATTATATTTTGGTTTAAAAATCGTATTTTCATTTGAAAAGACGAGGGTACCCAAATACACCACAATCTTTTAAGTATCAACCTAAAAGTCATTTACCAAGTGTGATCGTCTATGGACAAAGTCGAGACAATACGACAACTATGATATACACTTTGTGTGATCGTCTATAGATATGAAATCAACACAATACGACAACAAAGTGTTCACTTGATAATAGGTACGGTCCTAAACCGAAACACTATAGGATCAATATCAAGTGACTAGGAATTAACGTACAAGTGTATTTACTTTAAATTATAATAACCAAATTATAATTGCGAAATCATAAAGTAAATGACACAGCAAGATTTTGTTAACGAGGAAACCGCAAATGCAGAAAAATCCCGGGATCTAGTCCAGTTTTGAATACTCTAAGAATTAAGCCGTTATACAAAATCTAATGCCAATTTCATATAGTTAAGACCAAGTAGACTACCCCTAGCTACTTAGTATCCTCGGTATCCCTGCGCCTTCGACTTCTAGAGTCACGCACCGTATGCCAAATAGCAAAGGCATGAATCTGTCTCGTAACCACTATATTCAATCTTTGGTAAAATATATGTTTGAGTTGTCAACAAAGGCTCTTCCGTTTAAACTAATAAACTCCTTTGTGTGGTTCGATCAATCTTAAAAATTGATTACCGAAATAACCAATTTCGATATTCGCAACCAATCAATATAGAACTCAAAGAGTAACTATAAAGTGATGTCGTCTTACACAACTAGACAATCAAGTCTATCAAAGATAAACACGATTTTAATTGGATCCCAGCCGATCAAGATGTGTGCACAAAATTTACAAGATACGAAAACTAATAAGAAAATTTGTTTTGTCTTCAGATCTTCAAATGCCTTCTCAATAACCTGCATAACACAAACTTGAATCCTCTTGTCATCAATCACACACAGAACGAAGTCTGTTAACAATGGATTATCACAAGATGACTTTAGATCCGCAAATGGTTCTAAAGATCTCATCAATACTTTGATCTAGTTTGAGTGACCCTTATGTCAGAAGAGAAGGCTCTCAAGAATAATCAAACTAGGTGTAATCAAAGTTTCAATAACCGCTAGTTAATCAAATCAATAATCGAAAACTCAAATAACAATGCAATTATCTAGTTTCCCACCAACGGTACTCATAAAGCTTCTTGATCCCACAGAAGTCTTTAAACGAGCGGTCGTAGGAGATTTCGTCTAATTATGGTACTTTCCTCTCCGGATAGACGGCTCCACCAGAAACAATACGAATGAATTTTGCATGGCTCTTAGGATAGTTTGCAAGAAATGCAAACTCAAGTATTTATAGACCAAGGTTGTTTGGACAACGGGGAAATTCCAAAAATGAAAATATTCTCAAGATATTCATTAATGTACCTAATTTCAGTTTTCCTTTTTCTAATTAAATGCCAAACCATATTTCCGAAATCTCTCTTAGAAAACTTTTATTATTAGTTTTGCACATTAACTAATAAACCTTTTCTAGTGGATATGCTTTAATTGTTGGTAATTAAAACATATATATTTAAAAATCAAAATTAAATGCTTTTCAATATTTCGGTTTGGGATCACCTTGAGTATCAAGGAATATCTTTGAACAATTAAAGATAAGAGTTATGTACATGTTCAAATAATGTCGACATCTAGAAGTTTCTCTTAGCAAACCCTAATTCGTGATTAACACACAATCATGAAGAAAATGTGTGAACTTTGGAAACTCGGTTTTGCTCTTGGGACCGATCATACCATGACTCACAGTGTAAGTTGTACCATGCTCCCCAAGATAGGTTGTGACCGGTTACACCATGCTTCCCAATATAGCTTGTAATCGGTTACACCTTAATTCCCAAAGTAGCTTGTAATCGGTTACACCTTGCTTCCCAGTTCAGCTTGTGACCGATTACACCTTATTTCCCAATGTAGCTTGTGACCGATTACACCTTCCTTTCCAAATAAGCTTATGACCGGTTACACCTTGCTACACACTATAGGCTATGACCGGTTATATCTTGATTCTCAACATAAGTCAAGATAGGTTCTACCTTGTCATCTAGTATTGGTCATCCAAAAGATATTCAATAAAGAACCGGACCAACACACTCATGATTTCCCTTTCGATTATGAAACAAGTTCATGCATCTACTTCCTTAAACCAATGTAATTATACATAGTTTCCTAGGATGAAATCACACCTTTATTACACACATAATCAAGTAACTAAATACATAGATTATGTTGATGTTGTATTTACGAAGTTCAAAAGATAAGCGTTATACTTCGTAATATAATTCCTTAACACTTTGATCATAATGATATGACCAAGTATAATCACTAGAGTATTATATATACAGCTTCGCATGTTATGTTTTCAATATAAAGCGACTTGAAAGATACATTAGGAATGGAAACAAGATCAAGTCAATATTACTAACCTCAAAAGGAAGGATGATGTCTTCGTTGCAGTCGTTACTTCTTCACTTTCTTCAGGTCTTCAGAGTAATACTTGTATGTCTCAACATTCCTAGACTTTCTAGTCTAACCTAAATGAAGTTGACTATGGTGAATAATCAAGCGACTCTAGATGAGTTTTGATACGAAAATATGACAACCAAACTTAACACACCAATGCTTGGTGGGTTCAACCAAGCTATGCTCTAACAGCATTTCTATTCTACATTTAGAAGATTAATTGCATAATATTTTTTTAAACTATATTTCATTCAGTCTCCAAATTCCAAATAGGAATTAAATAAGTTATTACAAAACTTCAGAAATACAAAAATTGTTGCATGTTTGGCCTTCCTAGCCTGACCTGGTTAGTAAAATGGGCTTTAGACGGTCTTTGGGTCCCAAAATAAGTGTCTTTACCTGGTCTTTCTGGCCTGACGAGCTTTTTTTGTAGTTGAACATGAATCACGTCTGGCCTGTCCTGGATTAAAAAACGGGTCAAGTTGCCCCTCCTGGCCCAACACACCCCTAATCTCATCGACGGAGTCCAAAGATCCAATATATATTTTAAAAATTATAAATGTTTATTATTCTTTTTTTCAGCTTGTCAATCTCTAGTTAAGTTTTTTCTTTTTCTTTTTCTTTTTCTTTTTCTTCTTCTAAGAATAGATCAATTTACATAAAAATAAGCCGTCCAATTGACTTGGACTAACTCACTAAAGGTTGTCCTAGATATGGATATGCCTCCGATGTGTGCTCAAATCACCAGCCTCATAAGAATTATTTAAGAAATAAATTTTAAATTTGGAAAGAAAACAAAAAGGACACTCATTTATTGACCAAGGAAAAGAGTGCAACGCGAAATATCCATAAAGCCATATAATAACTTTAAAACTGCTTAGTAGAAAGATAAAATTACATTATAATTTTTCAAAATCATAGAATGTCCGTAGTTTTTCTCCGTCGATACCTAATGAGTCGTCTTCTAATATACTAATACTAATATATATATATGTCGCCACAAACAAGTTATAGAAATTGAGCGTCTTCACTAGTAGAAATGTCACCATTGTTTATACATGGTAGGAAATTGATCCTCTATAGTAATAACCTTCACTCACTGGTAGAAGTGTCACCATTGTTTATACATGATAGGAAATTGATCCTCTAGGTAATTGAGAATGACGGTTTAGCCTTCTCTAGTTACAGTTAGCAGTAAAAAAAAAAAAAAGTCCAATGTATTCTTGAAGAGGCTGTTAATCTGAACTTTGTACGTTCTGAAGTCTGAACTACATGAATTTTTTTGACATCTGCACTTCCCTGTGTACATCAGGTATGTTCCCAGGAACCACCACCAATCCAAAAGTAACCGTTCCATACAGAAATCATCATGGTCAGAGTCTGCTGGTCCAGAATGAGGAATTTTTTCCAACCAGTGTACAAAAAAATATAAAAGCTCAGATGGCAAAAAGATAAAATGGAAATAGTTTGTGAAGATGTTTATAAGATATTTCATTATGCAAAAGTGCAACTTTGTCATTTAAGATGAAATTATTACTTTGACCCCAGAACTTGAGGGATTTTACAGAACCAAAATAGACACATAAAACAAGGTAAAATTATAAAGGCCCCAAGGGTTCCTGGAAAGAAAGATGTGTGCAGCTGTAATCCTCTGTCTATAGGATCTTTGCCATCCAAATGACCATAGAGAAAAAAAATGACAGAACATGAGCAACTTAATAAAATTAAACACATCCCCTCTACCTAGTAACGGTTCAAGTAGGTTCTGCGTCTGAACCAATTGTAGTCTGGGAGCTTCTGAATGGGTCCCATTGCAGCGATCGCAATATCCTACCAAAAAGAAGAATACAATGAAAATGAGAATACCAGGACAAGAAGAAATCATTTGATCAGTATTGCGGTGTAACACAATTAATTTGTTTTAGTAGATGTGAAGTTCTTGAAATGGATGTGGTCATTTAATCCTTACCTTATCAAAGATAAAACGATTAGCAACACGTTTTACGGTACTTGCATCAACAGCATCAATCCTCGCTATCAATTCAGCAAACGGTATTCTTCTACCATATGTAAGCAGCTGCAGAAACACAAGCATATGTCAAACAAAAATTACTTTTTATGTTGATTTTAAATATCGATACAAGGTAGATCGATTCTCCAATCGACACCTACTGCAGAGTAAAGCAGATTGAGGTATCCACATGACCTTGTGAAGGTGGAGTCTTGCAACCTAAGAAGTGCATATGTATGTACCATCACTTGAAGAAAAGGATTGGGTTCATGAGAAATCCGTTTGCAAATCATTCCACTTGAATTGCAGTGGACAAATGAGCCTCAAAATTTTCTTATCCACAAAAGGCCTTTTTCCAAATTAAGATGATTTGGTAAGCTGATAACCAACCTAACAGAGGCTCTTCTAACTTGTATAATACTTCTTTTTCTAGAAATGATTCATTCTTAACTCCCTCTCAATTTTGTTTCTCAATATAAAGGAAAAAAACTTTTACCTGACGCCCAATATCTTCAGCAACTGGACTTGTTCCATCAATGTGAAGTAGAAGAGAAGATTTCAACTGCCAAACAACGAAGGTACTATAAGAATTACAGCGAGAATTAGAGTCGATACAAAGAGAAGAACTGATATGTTGGTCCTATGTGGCTATGTAAGGACCATCTCTTGCAACCCCATATGTACTCGCGACGGTGGTAGCCCCAAATTTCAGGACTTCGTGATAAAAGAAATTACTGTTTAAGCATGTGATTAGTGGACTACATATACAATAAGTGATATAGCTGGCTGAATTTAAGCTTAATGTCATTAATGCTGCTACAGTGAGATTGAGACAAACAAAGTATATAATTGGATCCTCAGCAACCAAACCAAACCTAACATGTGAATGAAATGAATACCAATACAGTACCTGATTGCGCGCACGAGTGACATCCGCCTCTGAGACTCTATAGGATAACTTGCTTACTTCGTACATAATGGCATAGGCCAGATCGTCCAAGCAATCAGGCTAAAAGAAGGTACCAAAGAAAAATACAATCAGTTTACAATCAGAATAAAATATATTCCATGAGATAAAGGAACCAGCTCTTATCAAAACTTTTATCAGTTACTTTAACATTAGGATTAACTCTCTTAAGACTAATTCAAGGAAATAGTCACCTTGCAAGTCGCATAAACACCAAATAGACCAGTGTCCTTATAGTTGGTATTGAAGGCCATCATGTTCTCAGCTATGTCATTGATGCCAACCCTCTGTGCAAGCTCTGAACTGTTCATCAATTACCATAAACATAAAGAAACCAATTAGACAACTAACATAAAAACATACGCCAGGAAGCCACAGTCCCCCTACAAGAAGCATAGGTATTAGAGACAGTTGTGACTCACCCCATGTGCTTTCCACCTCCTGCACTCTTATTCCAGGAACCCAACATGGACTGCATGACCATCAAGGCAACAGAATCTGGGTCTGTCCAAGATGCTCCACTGAATGCTACCGCAAATTGTGCAAGAGGAACATCGTCATCAATTATCCTAACCTAGTAAGGCCAGTAAGGAATCATATTAGCATAAAATCTTATTGCAAGAACAAGAAAGGTTAAGAAATCCAAACACATAAAGGTACCTCAGAACCAGTAAAAATTGCTGGTTCAAATTCAGCCAGATCAGCAGTTGTTGTAGGATCAGTTGACAATTTTGTAAAATGCTTCTTTACTTGATTAACAATATCATCATGCTTCACATTCCCAGCAGCTGCTATAACCTGAAAATAAAAATTTGAAAAACAAACAACCATAACAATCATCAAACTCCATTAGGATGGCATATTTTTATATAAGCTGCAACTCAGGTAGACGGGTACTGAGAACTAACTACAATGCATGTTAAGAAGCTGTATGATAACTTAATACATGAAAAGATAAAAGCAATAGCAATTACCATTCTTGGGGAAGTGTAGTGATTCTTAATGTAAGTCTCAAGATGCTTTTTGGTAATAGCCTTAATATTCGCAGCCGGTCCCAGAATGGTTCTACCTAGTGGAGAGTACTGGAACGCTGTTGCATGTAAATGGTCAAATATTACTTCTTCATTCTGACTTTCAACCTGCAAGAAAAAAAAACATATAGATGTTATGGTTTTTATCCATCACAATTCTGGACAGCAAGACAAGGTACAATCATATACACAAACCAGAATAGTCAAATTACTCTTTAAACTAGTAGATAGGCCTATGTACTATCATAAACACATAGCAGGGGCAATCAAGCTTTGCTAATTCATACGCAATCTCCAAAAAAAAAACATCCGAGGGGCTCAAAATACCATCGCAAACCATTTATATGCCACTACTTGAGGTTCATCCTTACTAACTTTAATATAAGCTCTATAAAAACTTGCTCTTGTCACACTTTCTTTTTCCAGATAAATGTAACTATCGAATAGTTCAAAGCAGCTCAAACAGTAATCCTATCTAAATTCTTGGCATCAATCAAAAAATTGCATTTTTAAGAATCAGCCAAGGGCACAGAAGATAACTCCAGAACTTCCACAATCATATTTTTTCGTAATAATACTTAAATAGATCAAAAACCTTAAATAACAAGGAGAAAAAAAACATAAACTTTACCTCTTCCATTTCCCGCAGAATAACATCACGTTCCCTAGTAATACGATCCTCACTAAAGGAAGAATTTTGCAAAATATCAGCAAGAATATTTAATGCATCAGGAACATTTTTATCCATAACCTTAGCATAATAAGTAGTCTGTTCCCTAGATGTATAAGCATTGAGATGACCTCCCATATTCTCAATCTCTTCTTCCAAAGCCCTAACAGATCTCTTCTCAGTTCCTTTAAACATCATATGTTCAAGGAAATGAGCAGTACCATTAGTTTCATCACATTCATATCTACTACCAGCATCGATCCAAACACCAACAGTAGCTGTACGTGCAGCTAGATTTGATTCAGTAGCAATCCTCAGACCATTTTCTAAAGTCGTAACCCTAGTTTCAGGTGCAGATAAGATTTTTGAATGATCAGATATAACTGGATGAGGAGAGTTATATTGAAGAAATCTAGAATCTGGATTTTCAAGTTTTTTGATTTTGGATTTAGCTTCTTCAGCCAGACAATCATAGATCATAACATTAGGTGGTGGCGGACCTGTTAATTCTGCGGGTGAATCCGATACGATTGCAGGTGATGTTGATAAACATCTGTTAGTAGTTTGAAGAGAAAGGATACCACGACTTGATGTGAATAGTTTTCTGGATCTTCTGATTAGGTTTGTCGCCATGGCTAGGTTTCCCCTTTTTTTTTCCTCTTATTTTTCTCTTTCAGATGTGTTTTTCTCGTTAATTATAAGAACAGGAAGGAGACGGTGAATTTTAATGGACCGTTGGATCCTAAAGGATAGATGGTTCTAGATTGGTTTCCTTCTCATCCGGGTATTGTGGACGACCCAAAAGAATTTCGGGTTCTTTTTTCCCCTACTTTTTCTAGGAGCGCAATTTTTTCGAAGTTGAACTAGTTCTTGAACTTGAAGTTATTTTTCGTCGAACTTGTGGGGGAAATTTGCCACTCTACCCGATATAATTCTATTGTGGTGTAGATCACAAAACATTATTTGAAGGTAATCAAGGTCCTTGCAGAGATTCTAACACATAATGCGAGTTATTCAAGGAAAGTTAATTGTCCCATCATTTTGCAGTATCATCATTGGGTATATAGTAAATGTCACACCTTCAAATGCCTCTTGCACCATTGTGTTGCCGGGCTACACTTTCGCAGAAATTTGCAAGAGGCATTTGAAGGTGTGACAGCAAGGCATATAGACATATTCAAGATACCCAATTTTAATTTTAATTTTAATTTTACAAATATTTTTCTATTTAGACTCTTTTCTTTTTTCTTGGTAAGGTCCATAAAAAAAAAAAAAAAATTTAAGAAAAGGTTATATTAATGAGAAAAACACCTTACACAATACAAAGGTTGTTACACATTCATGAGAGTCTCCCAATTGCTCCAAATCAAACTAGGATTAACAGACTTAAACATATCGGAATCACAAGACTATACAACTACAAGTTGTTTGACAAGAACAACAATCTCCGTCGCTTCCTTCTTCCTAGCCCCAAATACTCTGCCATTTCGTTCTTTCCAAAGTCTCCAACAGATAGCATAAAGGATAATCCTCCAAACTATTTTGCCTCTTCCTTGTATTCGTAGACCAAGCTTCAAACAAATCAAATAAAGTTTTTGGCATTGGCCACGAAATTCTGAAAGCTTTTATGAAATAGTTCCATACCTCAAAAGAATAAGGACAATGCAAAAACATATGATCCGTTGTTTCTCTTTCAGTATTGCAAAAACATATAAATCATTGTCTATGTCCACTCTTCTATGCCTCAACATGTCTCTAGTAGGAAGGGAATTATGAATAGAAGCCCAAATAATAAAACTAACCTTGTGAGGAATATTGTTCTTCCATAGGTGCTTCGCGAAATTACACGAGTCAAGCTGCCCAACAAGAGCCTCATAACACTTACTAGTGCTAAAGCTATCCATAGTGGACATAACATCTTCATTTTCCCCAAGGGCAGGGATACGCACATCACGCCTTAGCAAGTCCCATTCAAGCTTCTCATTAGCATTCAAAGATCTTTTGAAATCACTCTTCCACCCATTATTATCAATCATCGCATCTATAGAAGCGTCCTTATCCTTCACTACTTTAAACACCTCCGGGAATAAGTCCTTCAAACATCCTCCATCAAGCCATTTATCCTTCCAAAATCTGATTCCTTTACCATCATTAACTGTAAACCGTACCATGTTATGTACCGTAGGTACCATGTTTACCACATTCTTCCACAGACTTCTGCATTAGGGTTTAGAGTCTATGTCCGGCATTAACAAGCCATTGTTCCTTTTGAACTTCTCTTGCACAATCTTCTTCCATAAACCATTTTTGTTTTTAGAATACCTCCAAATACACTTAACCAACAACGATTGGTTAATTATCCTTAGATTCCTCACTCCTAAACCTCCGTTAGCTTTGAGCAGACAAATCTTTGTCCAACCAACCCAAACTAACTTTCTTCTTCCTTCCGTCGCTCCCCATAAGAAGTTACGCATGATTTTGACCATTCGTGTTTCTATACTGACCGGCAAATGAAACAAAGACAAATAATAAATTAGAAGACTAGCAAGACAACTCTTGATAAGAACAAGTCTACCTGCTTTATTCAATTTTCTCTTTTTCCAAGTAACCAACTTTTGTTCCATCCTAACCAAGACATGACCCCAAACTGAGGTACTATGCCAATGAGCCCCTATAGGCATGACGAAATTAGTAAACGGTAACTTATCCGACTTACAACCGAGCTCCCTTGTAAGAACATCAATTACATTGTCTGCTCCCATACTAATCATAGTAGATTTCTCCAAATTCAACATGTAATCGTCTCAAAGACGGCCAAAATTATTAGGAGTTTTCTCACTTCTTCCACAGTTGCATCAATAAAAATCAATGTACCATCCGCAAATTGTAAGTGTGAAATAATGGTTCCGTTCTCCACAACTTGAAAGCCTGATAATTGACCTCTTGCCACTTCATCATTAATTAGTTTGGAAAGAACTTCCACCACCAATAAAAACAAATAAGGAGACGGAGAATCTCCTTGTCTTAGCCCTTTGCTCGGTTTGAATTTTTCTGTTGAACTGCCATTCACAAGAACAGACAAATGTGAAGAAGTAACACACCATCTAATCCAAGTGATCCATTTATCACCAAAATCATGCTTTTGTAAAATTGTAAAAAGAGATTGCCAATTAACGTTGTCAAAAACTTTTTCCATATCAATCTTACAAAGAATACCAGGCTTCTTAGCCTTCAACCTGTTGTCCACACATTCATTTGCAATAAGCACTCCGTCAAGAATTTGTTTGTCATGAATGAAAGCTCCTTGAAAATCAGAAATAATGTCGGGCATCACCTTCTTCAATCTATTAGCAAGCAACTTGGAAATAATCTTGTAAACACTACCAATAAGACTTAACGGTCTAAAGTCTTTCGGCGTACATGACTCTTCTTTCTTCGGAATTAGAGTGATAAAAGAATAATTGAACCTCTAATCAATAGAACCATACATGTGAAAGTCCTTTATTAGCTTCAACAAATCTTCCTTCAAAACACCCCAACAACTCTTGAAAAATTCAGCCGTAAATCCGTCTGGACCAGGCGCCTTATCGCAACCCATCTGCTTAACCACCCCCCCCAAACTTCCTCCTCTGATAACTCCCTCTCAAGCTAAAGTTTGTCTGTCTCTTTGATTTTAGGGAAGAAAAGATTTTTCATGCCCGAGTTCAACTCATTCTGTTGAGAAAACAAATTGATGTAAAAATTTCTTATTTCTTCCTTTATAATGTTCTGATCAAAACTATCAACCCTGGTAAGGTCCATTAATGCTTCTCCAATCTCTAAGATATCTAAACTACTTGTTGTTAGGTACGTAAGGCAGTACGGACGCGCCTAAAATGGTCACGTATCCGCATCAGATTCTGCAATGTTTTGAAAACCGGCCCGTGCATCGACTCAGAAAAGTTATCGGGCCAGGGTCGAATGGTTCAACCAGTGATTCAACCCAGGTTCACTGGGTCACATATATTATAAACTTATGAACCTGTTGTAATCTTTGTAAGGATGTAACGTGTCTAACATCTCTATAACAGTTGTTGCATATTGAACTTAAAATCTTAAAGTTAAACTATAAAAATAGCAATCCAATATTTAGATAACAATCCAAAATATAAATTATGAAAATCAAACAATAAAATAACTGGATATCCAAAATTTAGATAGCAATCTAAGTTCTACTATTGAGTTTTAACTTCTAAAAAAAATGAGGAAGATCGTTTAAATTGAAATGGCTATCTTGATAACCGATGTCATTCAGATCATGGCGATCAAACATTCTATCATTATCCAACTCCATATCATCATTGTCATCAAGCTCATTCCACGTGCCAGCAGCATTTCCATTATCCTCATTTGTCAAACAACACAACTATTTAGCAAAATGAACCATAGTTAAGCACAATAGTCATATAATGCTAATGTTTCAATCAAGTACCTGCTCTTGCTTGTGGTAAATCATGGTTCCTCCGAGTTTTATTTTCAAATATTGGAATTTTTACATCAGTAGCTATAGCTTCAAGCTCATCAACATTAATCTGGTAAGGTTCATTATCTACTACCAAATCCTTCATCAAATCGATTGCATCAAAATCTATAGGATCATAGAATATATTTTTGGTCCTATTCATGGAAGCAAAAGTATTTTTAGCTTAATGTGAAGTATGTAAAATACCTAAGATGACAATCACACTAGTACAATAATGTAAAGTACCCAAGGTGACAATCGCACTAGTACAATATGTAAAGTATGTGAAGTATGTTGCAGAAGTACCTCATCTTTAAACGGAGATTATAATGAACATATACCAAATCATTTAGCCGTTGATGCTCTAGTCTATTTCTTTTCTTGGAATGTATACGTTCAAATACACTCCAATTGCTCTCACATCCCGATGAACTGCAAGTTTGACTGAGAATTCGAATCGCAAATTTCTGAAAATTTGGAGTAGCACAACCGAAGTTTCTCCACCATTCAGCTAAATAAATAACATGCATATATATAATTATGATTGAATCCACATAATAATATAAAAAAATGATCATCTTAACATTCATGTATTATGAAATTCACCCGGAGTCATTGTTTTTCATTGGTTGATTGCAATATTCCGACCAAAGTCACCCATTGCAATATTTGGAGTGCTTATCTAACCTATTGTTGATAATTTTCATGTACGGTTCATAGTCCCTTTTCCTTTTGTTGAACACATTCGACACAACATCCTTTACCTTAATTATGCTATCATATAGGAAACCCATTGCAGGTTTATCTTATGAATCCATCATCCTTAACACAAGAACAAATGGCTCACTAATCTTAACAACCTTTGAGCAAGTCTTCCAAAATTCAATATTCATTACTATGTTACAAAAATCTTGTCCCTTATCTTCTTTGTAGTACGAAGACTCAACAAATTCAGGACATGTAATTAGTCTTTGCAAGTGATGCTTATGAGACATAATGCTCTATAATGCAATAAAATTGTTGCAAAAAGGGTAGCAGCAGGGCAGATAATTTCAGTACAGCCAGGTCGTTTACGCAATAAAGCTAATACCTTTGAATGATTGTAAATGTACTTTGTTACCTTCGCTGCTTTGCTGACGGCATCTTTAATATGACCTAGTTCTCCAAAATTCTTCAAGATTAAATTGACAGAGTGTGCAACACATGGTGTCCAGTACATATTAGGGAATGCTTCTTCTAATAATATTCCAGCAAGTGCATAATTGCTAGCATTATTTGTTACCATTTGAACAACATGTTGTTCACCTACAATTTCAACCATTTCTTTAAGCAAATTGAAAAGGTTTTCTCCCGTCTTCACCATGTCAAAAGCATCCATTGATTTTAAGGAAACAGTTCCCTTTGGACAATCAACTAAAAAGTTAATTAAACTGCGGTTACTTGTGTATTTCCAACCATCTGCCATAATAGTACAGCCTGTATCTTCCCAAAACTTGCGGAAACTTTCAACAAATAATTGTACTTCCTTAACCATAGATCTTAATAAATTAGTACGAATATCATCATATGAAGGAGCCTTGTATCCTGGACCGACTGCAGCGACTGCATCCAACATAAGCAGGAAAATGTGAATTAATTGCATTAAATGGGATGTAAGCATCAAACATCCAAGTAGCAACAACCAAATCTGTTTTTTTTTTACTTATTTGCTCGCAAATGCACTTATTATTGACGGTTGAGAACCAGGGGTAGTTCGAGGTGCAAAATATCCACCTATTACCGTGCTTTTCTGGTTAGCTACCCCTGCGATCCTCTTACTACCTCCATTTCTATTTGTTGTTATGGGCACAGAAGTTTGTATACTCATTTGAACTTCTTCAATTTCATGAACTTCGTTATCCTAGTCGTCGTCAGCCTCAACCTCTCTTTGTCGCTTCTTTGTAGATGTCTCTTTCAGTGACTCTAGCATTTGATAACGAACATCCGGACTAACTCTTTTACAAGGTGTGATTTCCCCTCTTTGTCCAGCAAGATGCTTCTTCAGCCTATTGATTCCTCCACCCATAATCTTTCTCAGACAAACCAAACATGTTATGGATCTTTTCTTAGTCACTGGATCTTTCTCTTCCCTTGCATACTTCAAAGCAATATATGTTTTCCCTCTAACTGAAGTTTCAGGCTCTATTGGTGAATCATGCGATGATTGTGTATCAGATGAAGCCATTTAAATATCGATTACTTACCACAACAAAAACCAATTACATGTATAAGTTTAAGAATTAAGTACTAACAAATAGCTACAAAAGACATCGCCAAAATAATCAAAACAAAGATGTCAGTGTGTCTTGTCAGGCTTGTGTATAAGTATAAGAAATCAGGTTGTGACATAGATTATCTTTAAGGAAAAATACTACTTCTGTCTTCTGAAACAAGAACAATAATGCAAAAAAAATAAAAAAAATAATCATAAATCATTACTAACACACACAACATAACTACCAAAAGAAAACTCATTCACTTTTTATGCACTCTACCCAACTGACTTAAGACGCTAGTCAATAATGATACGATGCTTGCGTGAGAAATTGTGATGTCGACCATCCTGGTTTTGGTATTTTCTGGTGTCTCATTCTCATAAAATGTATAGGAGCTGATTGTGTTGGTGGTAAGTTTCCATTGCTAAAAATAATGATACCTACTGTCAGAAAGGTTGTGCATACACTAATTGTGCCGATAAACTGAACCTGGGTATGAACTCTACCTAGTTAGTACAACTATATATATATATATACTTTTGATTTATTTTTTCTTGTTCATATCCTGGTTGTACGTGTTAATGTAGGATCTATACCGAGAAACACTAGACACTGATGATATTGAATCCATTTTCATTTTCAATTTCCAATAAGTATCATTTTAGAATCTAAAAGGAGGACACTTTCTAGTTTCTATATGAATTAATATTTTCAATTGCCAACTTGAAACTACAAAGTAAAAGATTTATACCAACTTGCCAACTTGGAACTACAAAGTACTGGTCAATTGCGAAAACTACAACAATTGAGAAAGCATATATGTTTAATGGAAAAAATCAAAGCAAAATAGAAATCAATATATAGAAATCGTTAGCAACTGAAAATGATATGATATCAGTTCACATACCTTAGAAATCGAAGCAGCAGAAGAAGGTTTCTAGATAACCAAACCTAATTTTGATTCCTTTGAAGTGAAAAGAAAAAAGAATTCTTGTTTTGGTAACAAACCTAATTTCCTTCCCTGATTTCTCCATTTTCGTCAAGAATTAGGTAAGAAAATCTTCCAGTTACCTTTTCTTTCGCCTAAAATATGGAAGATTGAGAAGAATCGAAGGAAAGTATAGAAAAGTCAATAGACTTATGTTAGGTTTCTATTAAGCCTTAGAACTAGATGACCGTGTCCACGGTGTTGGCCGACCGAAATTCAAAGAGAAACAATTCATGAAAAGCTATTATATTTTCTGAAGTTAACATTCACATTAGATATAAATGTTGCTCCCTGTTTTAGGGTTCATAAATTCGCAACAGGTATAAGTGTTGCTCAGCGTTGCTAGTTAATTTCAGTTTTTTGTGTTTTCAATTCGATTCAATTGAGGACCGGTTAGATGTTTTTTAAGAGAACTAATGGATCATATCTGCAATTGGAGACTTTACATCTCTGATTATCAACTCAATTTTGTGAAATCACGATCAATCGGCTTCCAATGTGATTGAATTGTGATGAAATTAAAAAAATGAAAAAAATTGGTCAATTTCATTACTGACAATTGCAGATGGAGTGACCGTATAGAAGGTCTTCCTCATTTCGTTATGTCGACCGATTATCGACTCATTAAACCGTTCAAGATACGCTGAATCACGGGTTGAAACGGCCGGGTCACCCAGTTCCCACAAAGGAAGCCGTTTTTTGGTGAATTTACTGGGTCGTGGATGGAACGATTCGGAAAGGTGACCGAGTCACGGTTTTACTGGGCCGCCGAGCCGGGACGGTTTTCAGAACATTGAGATTCTGTCTAATACTCTTTTCTTTCTCTCTTTTATTTTTCTTGGTAAGGTTCATCTGGGCTTTTCCGATCCTCGAGATATCTAAACAGCTTTTTGTTAGGTATGTAAGGCAGTACGGACGCGCCTAAGATGGTCGCGTATCCGCGTTAGATATGTGTATGATACTTGGAAGCCCGCGTCTTCGCGTCCGACGCATCAGTGACATCACTTTTTTTTGAAGCATTCGGTGACATGCATATGTCACACACTATTTTAATATAAATGTCTACTAAAAATGCTTGAATTTTCGGTATATGTACCAATTCATTAATATATATGCCTATTCTTACACAAATTTGTTATTTATCAGTAATTTATTAGCATTATTAAGAAATTACATTCATAATATATATGTTTTATAGTGGGAAATATCACTAATTTCACAACGTGTCCGCGTCCTAGTTTTTAGAGAATCCGTTCGTCTCCGCGTCCGAGTAACTTCGTGTCCATGTCACTGTGTCCGCGTCAGTGTTACCTAACTATGAAACGATAAATTAAATTTTAATTTGATATTACTGAAACTAAAACAACTAAAATAGAAAACTATTTAAATTGGATAGAGCCACTCGTTCTACAAATTATACAAATACACGTGTACACCTCTAAGTCACTTGAAGATCCTTTTTATCGTCCAGTGGTCATCTGCATCTCTTCTTGTACTTATCTAAGTTCCCTTTTGTTTATCTAATCCAGAATGTAATTATCTATGCAACTTCTTTGGGTCAAGATATAAGTCAAATATAAACCGTCCTTGAAGCTCAATGGCAAGAACATCATCAAGTCTAGAAGCTGAGGAAATTCTAAAAAACACCAAGTGAGTCATTCTCGCAAACTAGTATATTTACAGTTGTAATGATTGAACCAAAATTTATTTATTATTAACTTGCAGAATGCTAGCGAGGAAATTACCTATCAAATTTGCTTGGACCAAAATATTAGGGTTTGGAAGCAAATACTGAAGATAATCCTCAAAGGAAAATTTTGAAGTGCCAATATTTCAATTGCAGCGAATTCCAATAGTCAGTTGAGTCTATCACGTTACTAAGGGGTTGTTCCAAGTGTGGCACTCGTATGCACTGGGCCAAAGATTGTTCTGAAAGCAGTTTTGAAGAAAACTACTACTGGTGAATTACGTGAGCAATTTCAAGGATCAATGAACTTGGACAAACCAATAATGAGAAGAAGATCAATGTAGCAACTAAAATGTAAGAAACAAACATTGTAATTCGTAGAACGATGTTCAATCTGTACTTCTAGAGTTAATTACTAGTGTGTTTCTTCAATAAATGAAATCAATTAATGTAATTTCTTTGTCTGAAGATATACTTTGTTACTTACATGGTTAAAGTTAGGATTTGTAGCACAAAATGTTCAATAAACACAATTCCCCTGTAAAGTAGAGTTGTTGACTACAAGTGTCTTATAAAAAATAAAAATTGTGAGTTGTGGTCTTCGGCCTTGATCTTCATTTAAGGTCTAAACATATAAATTTGTCTTGGATGTATGTTTTTCAATTGTTCTTTATGTTCTTACGAAAAATAACATGATTTGTTATTTTTATTTTTATAATTGAAACGATGTCGTTGTTTTATGACATACTAGATCTTTAGAACTTCACCACTAGATCATATTAGAACTTATTACATTATTGTTTAAGAATCACACTATAATCTCATCTCCGTACACTATAATCAATCTCATCTCTGTACACTATAATTTTATCTCACCATTGTTGGTTTGAGAACTTTAAAATATGGTTGATTTCAAACAAGAATAACGCGGACAAAATTTCATTTTCATAATCGAATCTATTCTTGTAACACAAATGGTTAGTGAAGTACTAATGGTAAGGTGTAATGAGGGTCAAATGAGAAATAAAAGATAGATGGTTAAGGGATACATACAAGGATTATGACAACATCCATATTTTGACTTTTGGTGCCTAGAGCGCAAACCAATTATCATTGTTTTCTCCCTCCCGTTAATAACAAGTCTATTCAAACCGTACATCTGTAGTTACCAATGATTATTATTATCACACAGCATACTATACCTTCCTAGTTCGAGGCACGAGGCTTTTATTTGAGGCCCGTAGATTTCTTCATCTACCCAATAGAAAAGGATAAGGGGTGTCTAAAGTGTGTTAAAATACTAAATTATCCTTTACACAAACTTAATAAGTCTAATCATCTAAACCAAATAAAAAAACTAAATCATTTCTACTAACAATCTTTAATCAAAACTTTTTTTTTCTTCAATTTCCATGGTAATCAAAAACTAAAACATAATCACAAAACAATTCAATTCTCCATTTTGTTGGGTTTTCAAACAATATTTCTCGGCGACAGACAATTCAAGTGATTGAGTTAAATCCTTTTAATATGTTCCTTTTAAGAGGGATTCATTAATGATTTAACTATGAATCTCTGAAATTTCTCATCAAAATTTTCTTAAACTCAACCAGAATCGGTTGACATAGACATTAACATAAACTGATTGTTGTTGATGTTCCCCAAAATCGGTAGATATGGTACACCTACATAAACGGATTATGGGTTGATGTGATGAACATAAACCGATTCTGGGTTGATGTGATGAACATCAACCACCATCGTTATGCATGAATGCATATATCAACTGATTCATTAACCATGTTTGAATTTTTGCACAAACCCTGAAATTTTTATCTTTATATTATAGAGCATAATAATACGAATTGAATGCAAAAAGAATGAGGTCATTCCGACATCGGACGAAGAAATTACAAGCAAAACAGTCGAAGAAATGCCCGTATCTACAGTTGGTTTACATGGGCATTTATGTAAACCGATTCTAACGAAAAAAATCACAGAACAAATCGGTCTATGTTCTGAGTTTTAGAATCGGTTTACAAGTGCATAAACATATACCGATTCTAGTTGAAATATTTTTTTAAAAAAAAGATCAATTTTTTTTTCATGTTTTGATGATGATTTAAGATAATTGATTTCTAAGTTAACATGATTAAACATCAATTAATCACCCAAATTAATACTAATTAATTGGGGATAAATTAGCCAGTAAGTAAAATAGTTGGACAAGGGGTTTTCCATTTTACCTCTAAATGTCTGTTTTTGTCAGGTAGTGCCAGGCCTCAAATAAAATGCCTAAAGCCTCAAACTAGGAAGGAAACTATAGTCTTCATTTCAAAGAAATAAACTGTGTATAACATCCCAAAGTATTAAGAAAATCATATTTCACACATCGGCAGTCTGATGGAAATAATCATCCTAACGTAACAAGTCATAATAGGGGATGAGAATTGGTCACATAGCTGGTGATGAGAATTGGTCAGAGTTCAGGTAGAACCTTTTTCAGATTAGAAAATGTAGTTACAATTCGTGCCGAATGCCCAACATGCATACTTATTCATCTGTGTAACCCACAGAACAGTATTTATAAATCATTTCATACACAGCTGTTTGTTCGGAAAGAGTATAACTGACGAAGGGGTGGGTTTTAACCTGATAAAGGTTTAGTTACATCTTGTAAGCCACAGACCATATTTGCAGGTACTGCTACATCCATCATTTTTGGATATGATAGTTTTAGATCTGGAAGTTGAGCAGTTAAAAGTTCAAATTAGTAGATTATTCAAGAATAGCAGAGTAATATATTTTTCCATTAAGTGTGCAAAATTAATTGTTGACTTACTTTGCATGATATTCTCGAATGTTTCCTGCAAAAGTAAAAAAGAAGAATTCAAGCTACGAGTGAATGAGATGAAAGAAATCCACTAATTCAAGGGGAAAATGGTGATAGAGGTGCCTACAAATTGTCAGTATCCACTCAACAAAGAGAGTAAACATGCCAATTTAATAGTCTGCTATTTACATTTCATAAGAAAAATTAGCTTCAATAAAATACTGAACGATTGGTTTGTGGTCAGATATTCACCTCATCCTTAGTTAGCCTGGGATTATAAAGCATCTCCTCTCCCACAGTACTTACCTGAAATACAACTACAGTCAATATTAAAGTGTAGACCAATATATAAGTGACCTACAAACAAGAGTCGAGGATATTTTCTCACAGTGAATCCTTTGTAGTCATGCGCCGGATACACAAACGTGTCCTCAGGCAGAGAGAATATCTGAGGCACAAGATTTTCACCAAGTTGTCATGACACTATCGTATATGTCAACAAAGCATGCATATTTTTCATTTATCAAGGAAGAAGAAAACAAAAAAGAATACGCCTCTTCAGACTTCCATGTCCTTGCCTGTGAATGGACCGACTTATAGAGCCGAGATGAAGATCCTCCCTACAAAGAAAATGTAAAGAAAATCACTTAGGTTCATCTTTCGGGAAGGCTTAGAAAACTACAATTACCAAATTATAAATTCATAACTACATCTTTCTTTGGATTTCACCCGTCCACACTCATGAACTATGTAGTTCAATGATCAGGAATTTAGAGGAGTCCCAACTTGAATATAGAACCATATCTTCACTAGAAATTGTCCACATTCATTGATAATTTGAAGTTTGAACCTGAACTCACATCTTGCCATATGATCACTTTGCTTGTTTAAAAGACCCCAAACAAATAAAGCTTGCCTGCTTGCCTGCTTGCTTGCTTTTCATTATCAAAAAAATGAAGAAGCCTGCTTGTTGGCCATACTTTCTTGCTGTAACCTTTGTACAAATAAGAAGCTGTTTATAAAGGAATGAAAACTGCACCTGAAAATCTGTTCTCCCACATCCACGTATCAAGAGGGCATCACCAGTGAAAGCCATCCTTGGTTGTGGCTGATCAGGCCCATCTCCCGTAACATATGTAACACAACCTAATGTATGACCAGGAGTAGCACGAACCTGAGACAAATAAATGCATGTTTAATTCAGTTTTGCTAAACAATGGAATCGTTGCTTTGCATGTACACAATCCTAAAATGATATAATCACAATATCCTTAGCTCACTACAACCACTTCACTGCTAACTACAACCACTTCACTGAAACCAAATACGAAAGTGTAAAGTTAATCACAGGTTCTTGCCATACCTTTCTGAGTTTCAAACTTACGAATGCATCTCAGAGTCCTTTTTGTAACAAGGGAGACGAGTAATGAACACACTTTCACATCAAGTATTTTCCTTGTACAAAGCCTGGTGCTTTGATGGAAGCAAAAGGGATGCCAATAGTTCATTAATAGCTCACTCTCTTCTAGCAGTAGACCATGAGAAAGAAAAAAAAAAACTTAGCTGCATTGGTCTTACCTTAACTAATCAACTATGTGCAGTTCACTGTAGGTTGAGTTGGTACTTGGAGTACTATCTACTCACAAACCGTTAAGGAACACAAATAAGTCTATCAAATACTGCAAGAAGTTGAGCTCAGCTAACAAAGTAGTTAATTTCTTTAAGAGGTTGTTAATCTGATCTTGGTTTTGTTCAACAATGATATCATTGACCATTGTTACACTCTTAGGTACTTTCATCCAACGTAAATCACAAAGACCAGGAAGCATAGACATGAACTCTGCCTGAACAATTGTCACGCAGCAGTTGACTCCTACTTCTCCAAGATACGGTTTTACTACTAGCAGTGGAAAAGAAAAACAAAAACCAGCCATTACTCGTAGTCTTCAGTATGAATCTTGACTCTTAAACCAAAGTTTACAAGCCCACTAAAACAAAATGATCATTTGCTGGCTATACATTGAAATACAGGTGAGTCATGTGAGGAATTTCACAATATGAAATCCTAGGCGCATGACTGAGGTACTAAACTGACTAATTATGCTCACGTTGTAATCCATATCTCACTAATTGCTGACCACACACGCTACTTACTTTTGCAGATAATCAGTGTATACCCGATGCTAGGTTCACCAGATACAGCTAGTTGAGACTTATTTTGGGTAACTTTGTTATTATTCCCAACTTCTTTTTTCTGCTTCTGCCTCTGGTTATGATATTGTGCAATGTAACCACAAAGATAAAAAGGAGTATTACGTTCATCAGCCATACTACTAATCAGAAAAGCTAAATGGAATTCTCGTATTATACGCATAGTTTAGGAAACTGAGTTCTTTGACGACAGTTCCATACTGCTCTGTTCAATCTAGTAATTACCAAAAGCGACGCGGACCCCAAAGACCTCATCTTTGTGGCATGCCAAACAGGATATGGTCATAAATATTCATATTATTTCGATTTGTAGGCTAACCAAATTAGCAATGACCCAGGGTGAAATATTTCCAATAGAGTAGCAACAAGATATGGTATAACGTGCGGCAGGAAAATAAATGACCCTGCTTGACTTGCTGTTCATGGTGTATCAACAAGGAGAAAGATTGAAAAAGTTATTTATGAAGTAAAATAGGTGGTTCAAGTGCAGATTGAGGTGCTAACCTTAGAAGTCAGAAGTGAAGGCAGGAACAGGAGTTGGGAGGTGAGGAAACCTAGAAGAGTCTAAAGTTCTAAACTCTAAAGTAAGGAACGTCACTGAAACTGATGGATATACTTAACTACAAAGATCAGTTTTATTCTTACTGGAAGCTAAATTGTGAATAAACTACAGAGATCGGTTTGTATAAACTAAACTACAAAGATGGCTTGGAAGTAATAATGTCCGTTGATCATCTTCAAGCATAAAAAGACAAAGAAATTTCTTCATCTGTCAGAGAACTTAGTGATATGAAGGTGAGTAAATTCTTCTACTACTTTTAATAGGCAAAAGCTCTCATCCCCTAAGAATCACAACCCTTTCTACGTCAGAGCGATTTCCCTCAAAGTTTTAAAGTAAGAACCGCCAATCAAAGTTCTAACTAAAAATTATGATCCTCTTGGAAGGTTCCAACTTCGAGTGATAAAAGCAAACCAGGAATACAGAAGAAGCATTCTTTCTAAATCTTTTTTATTTTTTTGAAGCATTCTTTCGAATCATGTTTATCTCTAGATAGCATATTTGGTATTTCTAATTAAAAATTTAAAATTGTTGCACCTTGACAGTGTTTTAGTACCAAAACATTTATCATTACTGATATCAAATGTGTTTCCAGATCCAACTGAATTAAGAACTGAAAACAACTCAAATTTTTGGATACTATACAGTATCTGTAAACTCGATCCCAGCACAAGCCAAACAGACTAGAAGTTTCATAATAAATACTGCTCAGTGCATCGTACAGAAAAACGAAAATTTGTAGCATCTGCAAAAGTTACCTCTAGAAAAAGGTTACCAATCTGTATTTTATCACCATGATCAACAAACAAATCAGCTTTTGAATTGCTGGATTTCGAGATAATAGATTTAACACCCTCAACCTTATTCTGCAGAAAATTTAGGATAATCAAACAATCATGTACAATTCAAGAAGTGGTAAGATTAAAGAGTTGGGACATAAAATAAGCAAAATCAATTCAGAAAATAAGTTAATAACAACCTTCAACAAGCCAGTTCCAGTGACATGATCGGCGTGTACGTGAGTGTTTATAGCGTAAATTAGCTTCAATCCTAATTCTTCCACCAAAGAAATGTCTCTCTCTACTGTTTTGTCTACTGGATCAACCAACTACATCAAAATTAACAAACAATAAAAATTGGGGAAATTATCAAACTTGAAAAAAGAAAAAAAATAAGCAGAAGAAAAATACTTACCAAAGCCGGTTTATCAGGGTGAGTCAAATCAGCAAGTAGATAGGTATATGTAGATGACTCTTTCTCAAAGAGTTGACGAAATAATAACTTTGAAGAATCAGAACAAGTGGTGTAATTTTCCATTTGTGATCTAAACTTCTTGGTGGAAAAATCTAGGGTTTTATTTGAGACTTTATAGGCGTTGAAAATTGACGAACAAAGATGATTTAATCGAAGCATTTGGTACTTGAGTATTATCGAAGCAAAATATATTCAATTTTTCTTTTCTTGTTATATTTAATTAATGGTTGGGAATGTACAATTTTGTCACCATAAACGCAATCATCACCATTATAGTAGCAGTTCTGCTGCTTCGCTGGTTCCTAGGTCTGAATCTTCTGATGGAAATAAATAAGTCGTCACATTTGTATTTTCCCAGTTCTGCTATTACTAAAGTATAAGATTCTTTATTTTTGATTCTTAACCGATCCCCATCCCACCTAGGATAATCAGAAACAGACCGGAACCGCTAACCCGGCCGGGATCACAAGAGTTGCCACCGTACCGCCGTCACGGTCCGTGACAGTTTGTAATGTAGTAACCGAGACAGAGATGTAGAAATTAACATTTAATCCCATTTTTAGTGGGTTTTGGACGCTCCAGTCCATCCACCCAAAGCCCAGGACGCTCTAATCCAAAAATCACCCGTGTTATTAAGCAAAATCTTGATGTTAGTCCAAATTTGGAACGATCCAGCGATTTCTGATTTTTTTTATTATCCATCGATTCAGTATTTAAACATTGCTTTTTGAATTTATTTATTTAAGGATCTGAGATTCAAAGAGAGAGAGAGCGAGACAGAGAAAGAGATCGATGAATCAGATTTCAATCGTTTCTCCAATAGAATTCATCTTCAGGTTAGTTTGAAAGTGTTCTGAAATCGATTTTTTTTATCCCAGATTTGAATTCACGACAGATTGAGAGATTAATCGATCCAGATATAAATTTCGGAGGTGATTTAACATATTCATATAGGTTAGGGTGGATTTGATCGTTTCTACAACAGAATTCAACTTCAGGTTAGTTTGGAATCTTCGATTTTTAGTTTTCTTTTGGTTCATCGTTCAAATTTGTTTCTGAGTTTTAGTTTGTTTTTTTTAGTTTATGAGTTTATGATATGAATACGATCTCTGACATCTTATTTTTTGTATGATCTTGATTTGATTTTTGTTATATCTTAGCTTTTGATTCTCGTGAAACGATTTTTGTTTACTGTTTTTTGATGATCTTTTTTTTATGATGCATGATATGAAAATCGAACTGATATTTGATCGTAGGTTTCTGATTTATTCAACTATGTGTTATAGTAAGATTCTGAAGCTTATATCTTCGATTAATCGATGGAGTATTTGATTTAGGTTTACTGTTATTTGATGTTTGGCTTCGATTAAATGTGTACTTTCCTGTACACAGTTTACGTTTTAGGTTATTCAAATCTGAAATTGTGATTTGAAGCTTCAAATGTTTATTATTATTTCTTTTGTAATATGTAGGGGTATCAAATATGTCTGAGAAGGTTATTCATGTTATTTTGAATCATGGTGAGCATTCTGCTGCTTTTCGTGTAAATACTTCGACCACCGTACATGAATTGAAGCATTTTGCATATAAACAGTGGAGGTATTTGTCTCCTGGGAGTATACGTTTGAGCTATATGGATAATGATCAAGTAGTTTTTGTACGAGGTGATATACAACTACAAGGTTTAATTGCTTTTGTTATTGTTATTAACAATGAAGATTTCTATTTGAATGTTGATGTAATTCTGAATCATAATTCTCGTTATAAGTCTGGTTGTAGCACTAGTTCTGGTTCTAGTACTGCAAATTCTCGTGTAACTGAAAGTCCTAAGCTTGTAAGGGTGGTAGATTATGATGCAGACAAGGCCAAGCCTCTGATTTCTGATGAATGAATTTATATTTTTGACAAGATTGGTAGAGAATTTATTGGTGGTGTTAAAGCTGTTAGACTTGCTGTTGATAAGTACAAGATGGCTACTGGTTACAAGATTAGTATTCTTAAAAATGACAAAACTCGTTTTACTGCAAAGTGCCAAGAAGATGGTTGTTGTTGGAGGATTCACTTTGGGCCTGTGAATGGTGACATTTCTCGGTTTGTGCTGAAAGATGCTAATGTTCTTCACAGGTTAGTGGTGTTCATATTAGTCCACATTACTAATTCTTCTTTTTGTGATCCACGTTACTTATTTTTAGGCTTTTTATGTGTATGTCCATAGTGGTGTACATAGTTGTGCACCTTATATATGTAGACTTGTTTTAGGTGTACATTGTGGTGCACATTACTTGTTGTAGGCTTTTTAGGTGCACATTGTGGTGTAAATTACATATTCTTGCTTGGTCTGTGTCTTTTTTTTTTTTTTTTTTTTTTTTTTTTTTTTTTTTTTGTAGTTGTGGTGTTGGTTTGAGGTTGAAGAGTCCTGCGGTGACAACCAAGTTAGTCAAGCATTTGATCGCTGACAATATACAGAGGGGTCCTAGTTTGAAACCCAATCAAATCATGTCACTTTTTAAGAAGACTTATGGGTCCAATATTAAGTATCACCATGCCCATAGAGGGAAAGAAGCCGTATTTGAACAACCGTTTGGTGATGACGAGAAGTCGTATATCGATTTAGCTTGGTATGTTGATGTATTTGTAGAAGTGGTAAGAAAAAGTTCGTTCAAGACTTGTAAAGATTTTGATTTCAGAATTAAAAGTCCTAATGATAACAATAATGAAAACTAAATTGAAAGTGATATCAGGGTTTAGAAATAACCAAGACTTTGGATTCCACTACTACTCATGATTGATTGATAAAGATTTCAAAACTATAATCAACTTTTAATTCCTCTTTTTATCTTAACTCATTAAAAATCAGACAGATTCTCAAATATTACTTGTAAACCTTAAGCATAGATTATCAATAGATTTAACAAAGCATAACCTATCAAATTGAATGACAAATAATTAGGAAAATCATGCAAACAATTTGAAACTCTGCAAAAGCAGTGATTAAGTGAATTATATAATAAAACTAGAGAAAATAAAGTAGTTACCCATCAATCATGCATAAGTAGCTTAATCCATTGCCTTGGTTACGAGGGAATTAGCTCATCTTGTTGGAAACACGCTTAAAATATGAACTCATTGCTCAAAAGGTGTTTACAAAGGTGAAAAGAACCAAAAAGAATAAAACAGCAGTCACATAAATCCTTTTGCAACTAGATAACAACGATACTTTTCTTATGTGGTTGAATATTAGACTGATTCTGCGACTGACTTTATCAGCCCAATGTTCTTCGTGTTCTTCCTCCTTGCAGAAGCAGTAACTTCTTCTTTCTCGCTCTGCAGGTGAAAAAGTGGGGGTCTAAAAACCTCACCTAATATTTCGTTTAGCAATTTGTATGGACTAACTCCAATATACTTTTAAGAGAATCAACTAGACAGTCAGACTCAATCTTAATAAAAAGTATATCAAAGAGTTATATCTCAACTTATCGATTCAATCCTTACTCAAACAAATAGAAATATGCGAGCCTGATTGAATACAAGAGAAATAACTTGAACGGTACCAAAGACCAATGTTCAAGGATCAATCAATTTCAATCAACAACCAAAGGTTGGATTTACCAATTGATCGATACAACGCACAACCTGTGATATTTCAATTATATAACAAAATATAATGCGGAAAAGAAATAACACAGACACCAGAAGTTTTGTTAACGAGGAAACCGCAAATGCAGAAAAACCCAGGGACCTAGTCCAGATTGAACACACACTGTATTAAGCCGCTACAGACACTAACCTACTACAAACTAACTTTGTTTTGGACTGTAGTTGAACCCCAATCAATCTCACAATGATCCAAGGTACAGTTGCGTTCCTTACGTCTCTGAACCCAGCAGGATACTACGCACTTGATTCCCTTAGCTGATCTCACCCACAACTTAGAGTTGCTACGATCCAAAGTCAAAGACTTTAATAAACAAATCTGTATCACACAGAAAAGTCTACAGGAATAGATAAATCTGTCTCCCACAGAAATACCTATGAGTTTTGTTCCGTCTTTTGATAAATCAAGGTGATAGGAACCAATCGATAACTCGGACTTATATTCCCGAAGAACAGCCTAGAATTATCAATCACCTCACAATAATCTTAATCGACTAGCGAAACAAGATATTGCGGAATCACAAACGATGAGACGAAGATGTTTGTGACTTCTTTTCTATCTTGCCTATCGGAGAAATTAATATTAAGCCAATCTTACGATTGTATTCAAATACGATAGAAACATCAAGATCAGATCACGCAACTACAGAGAAAATAGTTGGGTCTGGCTTCACAATCCCAATGAAGTCTTCAAGTCGTTAACCTACAGGGTCTCGATAGAAACCTAAGGTTAAAGGAGAATCGACTCTAGCTTATACAATTAGTATCACACAGGAGGTGTGGGGATTAGGTTTCCCAGTTTCTAGAGTTCTCCTATATATAGTCTCCAAATCAGGGTTTGCAATCTAAGTTACCTTGGTAACAAAGTATTCAATATTCACCGTTAGATGAAAACCTGATTAGATTCAAGCGAATATCTTTCAACCGTTAGATCGAACTTAGCTTGTCATACACAAATGAAATGCACGTTCATTTAGGTTTGTGTAACCGTACCTAAACGTGTACACCTAGTTGGTTCAACAGTAGTTAACCAATGGTTATCCATATGAGCACTTTCATATCAACCTTATTTATCTTCACCATAACTAGTTCAAGTGACTCAAATGAACTAGTTAGAGAGTTGTTAAATTGCTTAGATGTCATAGAAGTATACAAGACACAATCGAAGCAAAAACGATTTTGATTCACTCGAATCAATTCATGAACATTATAGCCACGGTTTGCAAATATGCATTCCTTAATTTATAAATGTCTTAGTTCACGAATAAACCGTTTTTAGAAAATAACCCACTTAAGTACGCATACGGGTACGCATACTTAAGTACCCGGACTGAGCTTGTTTTCAGTTCACAAACTCCAGCAGAAATTCACGGGATGTGAACTTCCAACAGTACGCGAACTTAGCTCCGGTTATCCTAAACAGCAAAGTACGCATACTTTGGTTCAAGCATTTTGGACTTACACAAGTATGAGTTCACATACAATGTTTCTATCCATTCAAGGTTATATATTCTAAACTCTCATTTCAATCATTGAAACATTCTTAGAGGATGTTATATATAGCGGTTATTCACACACAATTTTTCATCAAAGCGATTTTCAAGAGATTGAAATAATAACATGACTTTCGTCACGAGTAAAGATGAACTCGGCCAAAGCGAAAGCTTACCAGCACATATTTCGAGAAAAAGATAAGCGAGATAAACTCGGCTCGAAATAGCAAATGTGTATGATCGAAGTCTATATAGCAATACGACTTTTGTCTCAAGATAGGAGATAGAGTAGATAGAATTTTGAGTGATAAATAAGTTCAAGTCTCCACATACCTTTTTGTCGATGAAGTTCCACCAGTTCCTTGAGTAGTTCTTCGTCTTTGTATGATGAACGCCGTGGTGTCTAGAGCTCAACTACACTTTCTATCGTAGTCCGAGACTTAGCTATAAGTAGACTAGTAATCAAGACTTATAGTTTTGGCAACTAAACTTGATAAACAAGCTTGAGATAGCAACTCTTGCGAGTTCGACCGAGCAGTGCTCTAACAGCAGGGTTTTAAACTTCACCCAACTCCTTGATAACCTCCCCCAAACTTTCGATTACCCTTCCATGGACTCAAAGAACCATTTATATACACCACAGGGTCCTAAACTTGCGAGAAAATTCTTCTTTTTCTTCCACATAAAGTCACGAATATTTCTTTCTTTTTTTCTTCACACATGTCTCTTTATGTTGACATAATTGAATCCTGACAATATATTTTCCTTTTTCTGCACATATCTTTCAGGTTTACTCAAACAGACCGAAATTCTTTTTTTTTTTTTAATACAAGAGAAACCCGTAACTTATCTTCCCCGTTTTAACTCCAATCGGATTATCCACCCCAGCTTTTCCGAAACCAACAACTCAGGCAACCCTGTTAAGTGTATTCAAGTCCATCCCAATAGATTTCGGTGATTGAATCTCCACATAACATCTCGAAAAATCCAAACAAACCCGAGAACACTATCCTCCCCTGTTTATCTTAACTCGATCATCTAGCCCAACCTGGTCCAATACAATGATTATACCATGCCCGTTTAACGTTAACAGGTCTAATTAAACTGAATCCAACGATTGAATTTCCTTTAATCGTGACCAAAAATTGAACCCTAAACCGTTACTTCGCTACAACAGTTCCCGCCAAAATCTGCATTTTGAAATGAAGAAGAAGGTGCCCCTTGTCCTGCTACTGGGGTGCCGATAGTAAATTGGGTGCCCCTTATCAACTAAGGTGTCCATTATCCAAAGTGTGAGTCCCTTTAGCATATGTCCTCTGGAGGTGCCTTTAACAACTTTTCGAGCCGAATTTTCCAAAAATGTTTATTTCCCAAAAATACCTACAAATACACAAAACACCATGATAAGTACATAAATGGGTACTAACAATATAGAAAATCGAGATGCAAATAGACACATAAATGCGTCTATCAAATACCCCCAAAACTTATAATTTGCTAGTCCCGGGCAAATCAAATCTACAAAATAAAATCCTAACTCATTGTCGCATGCATCGCGGTTGCACTTAGCGTGTGTAACAAGCCTTTAAACCCCTAGGGGGCCCTAGTGGCCGAGTTATAGTCTCGGGAGGGTTTACCAGAGATATACCCACAAAACCTTTACTCCAGACCCTAGCTATCTACGCAGAACCTTGGAATAACACTAAAGAACCTCCTTGGTTGGCATACTCTCATTGACTATTAGAGGAAGTACCCTGATGCGAAATTCCAATTGTTATACATGAGTTTGCATTCAAGCATACTAAAATTCATATATAAGTGACAGAGCTCTACTAAGATAGTCGCACTATGGACATCAATATCCGGAGTCAAAAAATCACATGGATAGATTAAGAAGATGGATATAGAGAAAAATGTAGATGGTTTTGATGTTGACTAAGGTGAACGGTGTTTCCTATATCTGTCTGAAGGCCACTGCCAAGATGAACCTATCCTAATGGACTGAGATACTGGTCTGACTAATATAAACACAACTGGCATATACAAGGGAACCAGTGGTTAATAATCCTAATTCTAGATCAACTCAGATGGCAAGGGAACCAACGGTCGATTTTATTGAACAATTTATTCCGTTGGTCTGGTGGTCTGGTCTCAATTTTTTTTTTTCTAACTTTTTCAACTTGTTTTTTCTTTCTTTTTTCATTTTTTTCTTTCATTTTTTTTAAAATAAAGTAACTCAATCACTCTACTTCATCCCAGCGGTGGTAACAACTCGATGTGTGTGTCCCACCAAATCACTTAGAGAAACATATTTTAAAAATAAAATAAAATAAAAACAGAAGGTGAAAAGGACTCAACGAGATATGGCAAAAATACCATGTTATTTCTAACACCTGAGCTCTGTGCTTTTATGAATAGACTCTATTTAGATGCTTCCATCTATTCATATTGGTTCCACAACTCCTACAACAAAGATGCTTCCATCCACTTAGATTGGTTAGTGTTATCCTTAATATGCATAAATTTCTAGGCTCTGGAGTGTAATTAATGCAACTAAAAAGTTTCTCCCATACCCCCAAACTTAAATTTAACATTATCCCCTGTCAGAGCACTGCTCGGTCGAACTCGCAAGCGTTGCTATCTCAAGCTTGTTTGTCAAGTTTAGTTGCCAAAACTATAAGTCTTGATTTCTAGTCTACTTATAGCTAAGTCTCGGATTAGGATAGAAAGTGTAGTTGAGCATTAGACTTCACGGCGTTCATAAATTGAAGACGAAGAACTACTAAGGGGATCTTGTGGAACTTCATCAACAAAAGGTATGTGGATACTTGAACTCATCTATCACTCAAAAGTCTATCTACTCTATCTCCTATTTGAGATAAAAGTCGTATAGCTATATAGACTTCGATTATACACATTTGATATTTCGAGCTGAGTTTAACTCGCTTACATATTTCTCGAAATATGTGTTGGTAAGCTTTCGCTTTAACCAAGTTCATCTTATATTCTTGACGAAAGTCAAAAGATGATCATGTGAAAATTTCCTAGTAACATCTTACATGATTTGTGTGAGACAGTCATTTAATGTAGACTCGGAATGTATCGTATTGATCATTCGATCACTTGAAAATTGCTTTGAAGCTAATAGTTTGTGTGAGACGCTATTGTTGTCTTCTAAGAATGTTTCAATGATTGAAATGGGAGTTTAGAACTATTAACAATGATTGGATATAACACAGTATGCGTACTTGTATGCTAACTGTTGCAAGTTATTCCAAGTCCGAGAACCATAATATGCATACCCGTATGCGTACTGGTTGGTTTAATGAAAGTCTGGAAACTTAGTATGCATACCCGTATGCGTATTGGCCTAAAGTTCATGTCCAGAAATTTCAACTGAGTTTGGAAGGTATGCGTACCCGTTCGCATACTGGCAAACCCAAACTTAGTCCGGCCACTTAGGTATGCGTACCCGTTTGCATACTTGAGTAGGTTATGTTCTAAAATCGGTTTGTTCATGAACTAATACATTTATATATAATAAGGAATGCAATCTTTTGCAAACTGTGGCTATAATGTTCAAGAATTGATTCGGGTGAATCAAAATCGATTTTGCTTTAATTGTGTATTGTATACTTCTATGAGAATATAAACAATTGAACAACTCCAGAACTAGTTTCATTTGAGTCATTTTAACTAGTTATGGTTAAGATGAATAAGGTTGATATGAAAGTGTTCATATGGTTAACTTCGGTTAACTATTGTTGAGCCAACAAGGTGTGCACATTTAGGTACGGTTACTCATATCTAAATGAAATCACTTTTCATTTGTGTGTAACAAGCTAAGTTCGATCTCACGGTTGAAAGATATTAGCTTGAGTCTAATCAGGTTTTCATATAACGGTTAATATTGAATGCTTTGTTACCAAGGTAACATTGATTGCAAACCCTGATTTGAAGACTATATAAGGGAGAACTCTAGCAACTGGGAAACCTAATCCCCACACCTCCTGTGTGATACTAGTTACGACTAGATTCGATTCTCCTTTAACCTTAGGTTTTTTCTAAAACCCTATAGGTTAACAACTTAAAGACTTCATTGGGATTGTGAAGCCAGACCCAACTATTTTCTCTGTAGTTGCGTGTTCTGATCTTGCTGTTTTTTATCGTGATTGAGTACTATCTTATCTAAGATTTGCTCAAGATTTAATCTCTGATAGGCAAGATAAAAAGTAGTCACAAACACCTTCGTCTCATCGTTTGTGATTCCACAATATCTTTTTTTGCTACCATACGATTAAGATTATTATGAGGTGATTGATATTACTAGGCTATTCTTTGGGAATATAAGTCCGGTGTATCAATTGGTTCCTGTTCACCTTGATTTATCAAAAGACGAAACAAAACTTCTAGGTATTTCTGTGGGAGACAGATTTATCTATTCAATAGACTTTTCTGTGTGAGACAAATTGGGTAGCAACTCTTAGTTGTGGGTGAGATCAGCTAAGGGAATCAAGTGCGTAGAGTCCTGCTGGGATTATGAGATGTAAGTAACGCAATTGTACCTTGATCAGTGTGAGATTGGTTAGCGCTCAACTACATTCTAGTCTGAAGTTAACTTGGAGTAGGATAGTGTCTGTAGCGGCTTAATATAGTGTGGTGTTCAAATCTGGACTAGGTCCCGGGGTTTTTCTGCATTTGCGGTTTCCTCGTTAACAAAATTTCTGGTGTCTGTGTTATTTCTTTTCCGCATTATATTTATTTATATAATTGAAATATCATAGGTTGTGCGTAGTTCAATCAATTAGATAATCCAACCTTTGGTTGTTGATATAAATTGATTGATACTTGAACATTGGTCTTTGGTACCGTTCAAATTGTTTTACATAATAATCAGGCTTGCGGATTTCTATCTGTTTGATTTGCTGATTACATTGTGAAACAAATATACAACTCTTGGATATATTTACATTGATTGAGTCTGATTGTCTAGTTGATTCTCTTTGAATTATATTGGAGTTTGTCCATACAGATTGCCTAAACAAAATATTGGGTGAGGTTGTTAGACCCCCGTTTTTTCAATTGGTATCAGAGTAGGAAAACACGTTTAAGACCTTATAAGTCTTTGTTTGTAGCGATCTGACTCTATGGACAATAGTGTTATCTCCGACAACGCAACACTAGTTCATAAACATTCTGACTTGGTTCAAAGCCTTGAGTCTCCTGGGAAATCTCTCACATCTTCTCCATTGACTGAAACTGAGTTCAAATGGGAAAAACGCCTAGATGAATAGTTGGATGATCTTTCAGATGAGGGACAAGATGTTAATGAGGAAGTCTCATAATATATTAAGCTTTTCAACTATCTCCTAAAGAAAAAGAAGTCAACAGCTTGCTTGGCTGAATTTATGACTCCTCTTTGTCTAGAAAATAGGAAATTGAGAAAACTCTTTAAGGGATATGATTGTGGTTATAAACTCTTACAATCTTTTCTTAAAGATCGCGAAGAAGATGTGCGTTCAAAAAATTCTGAATGTGATAATCTTCGTCGAAATCTCTTTGTGTTGAAAGAAAGACTTGCAGAAATTGAAGCAAGATATGACTCTCAACAAAATTGTTTTAATGACATGGAAATTGGCTTTCTCGCTAGAGAAAAACAATTGGAGACTGATCTAGCTGCTGCTCTTGATAAGATCAAATCACTGGAAGAGAATCTTAAAAGATTCAATGCTAGCTCTATAAAATTATCCACTATGCTGGGAGCATGTAAAGAATATCATGATACACATGGTCTGGGTTGTAAAAGGAATAGACGCTCCAAGTGTTAGTAAGATTAATTTTGTATGTGTTAATGACAATTTCCTAAGTGAAAATTTCACTGATAACAAAAGTGAAAAACTACCTTCAGCTGCTGATGTTCCTAAGAATAAAGATTGTAAACCTTCAAAAATAGTTCATATGAGAATAGTCAAAAACATTCCCTTCAACTGTTATTATTGCGGAAACAAAGGTCACCTTGAAAGAAGATGTCGTTTTCGACTGTGGAATGAAAAACTTCATAACATTCTTGTATGGATGTCTAAAGAAGTAATCAAACCTGCTTCCCATTATACTGGTGTGAAAGGTCTAGTCTGCAATCAAGAAAAGTGCTGTGATGGGCCAATTCTTGATTGTAAATATGATAGAAAATCTGAATACAATTGTAAAGGGAAGAATGTTATATGGACGACTGACTCCTTAAATTACTCTGTGAAGAGAAAAAATCATCGAAGGAAGAAGAAAACTTCAAACTCTTTGTCTCTTGCTGAAGAAAGTCCTGAATCTAAAGTGGTTGTTCCCGAATACATTCACATCAATAATCGTGTCTCGAAGCTCAAGACCAGTATCAATAGACTCAAACGCAATATTAAGAAGGCGAGAAAAACTGTTGCACCAGGTAATACTTGTTCTCCTTTAACTAATTCTCTTGAAAAATCTTGTGATTTTTCTGAAATCAGTCAAGAAAGAAAAAGGGGAAAATGTCAATACCCTTTATGAGCTACATGCTTGTCAAACTACAACTTGACTACTGACTAATGAGTATCCTCTTTGAGACCGTGTGAGGATGCTCATAATTCTCGAGAAGCCCTTCTTCTTGACAAAGTGGTCTCTGTTGTATCTGTTTTTCATTTTAAAATAAACTGATCATCTTACTGTTGAGCCTTGCTCTAGTTAATTATTACATATGTAATATATTTGATCAGTAACTCGTGAGAAAATTCTCTTTGTTTTTTACTTTGAAAACCCTCGTTTTTCTTCCTAATGACAGTTGATTTGTTGTCTATCAACAATTATCTTATGATCTTTCCTTTTGAGCTAAGATTTTCTATCAATATGTTTAGAATTTGTTTTTGATTTTTATCAAAACTACTTCTAAATTAGGCTCCATTTGTTCTCTGGGTTTTGAACCTGGTTCATAACTATGAGCATACGTGCACCTGGCCCATTACCCAACGTAAACAAGTAACCCTAGGATTTCCCTGTTATATATATCATGAACTCTTCCTCTGATATATACTCGTTCAGTAACATCAAATTTCTCCTGTGAGTTTATGGTGTGCACAATGGATGGATGCAAAAAGGAAGACAATGTTGAAAGCGACAAAGTTATTGAGTTTCACAAAAATCCTCTCTCCATTACCTGCTTTCATGCAGTTGATCATGAAAAAGATCTGTCAGTTCAGATTTTGTCTCAATTGGTGGGAAATCTTCTTCGAGATTTTGGGGTTGTTCGTGAACAACTTGAAATTGCAACAAAGAATCTTGAATTTCTGAAAACCGAACTGAAGAAAGCATATGATGAACTTGTTTATGCTCGATCTCTGGTTGCTGATTATGTCTGAAGACCTTCAGTTTTGTTCTTCTTAGGAGTTATTTTGTTTTATCTAGGAAACTTCTTATGAGAATTTATTCTTGTGTTTTAAGAAGGATAACTAGGGTTTGGAATAACAATTATTGTGAGTACATAAAGCTATTGCCAACGAATTTCATCTTGCAATGTTTTTAGATTTATTTATTTAAATTCTAAAGTTTATTTGGAAGATGATTTTGCGGTATTAATCTTTATTGGTTTTATATATTGCAAAAATTGTTATGGGATATGTATGTTTGCGTCTGTGAACTATGATTGTCCCATATATGTCAAAAGTTAAGCCTATTATGTCATTATGTAAATATTGATGGAAGATAGGATGAACTTTTGATTGCAAAGATTAAGTCTATTATATGTCTTTATGCAAATATTGATGAAAAATAGAATGAATCTTTGAATATTCCGCAGTATTGATCTTTCCCTGATCCACTTCTATGTGAAAGTACTGTACGGCTCCATAAGTTCTCTTATGTGAGCATTTTCGATTAAATTAATCATGGGTTCTCTTGTGGTTAATGATGTAGTTAGTGTAAGAAAGGGGTTCGATTCTCGGACTCGTGAAGTAGATTTTAGACTCAAATTATAAAATTAATCTAGCAAATAAAATAAAAGATAGTGATAATATTGAGAGATTACTGGGAATCAAGATTTCACCAAACTCTTATTCTATGGTTCAATATTAATTCTTAGACAATTATAGCTCCAAAAACAACAATTATTGACTCTTAATATTTGCCAAGGTAGATTTTATAAAACATTAATTGTAAATGGTAAGCGTGGGTTATCAAAACACTAAAGCTAAGCATAACCCATCAAACTAAATGACAACTAATTAATTTAAAATCATAATTCAATTTATATTGATTCAAAAGTCATAATTTTTTTTTAATTAAAGTTACCATAGTGATGAGAATTGGCTTCCTCCGTCATTCCAGTGATGGGGTTTAGCTCCACATGGTGAAAACACACTCAAAAGATTTTTCCATTGCTAAAAAGGTGTTTACAAAGGTGAAAAGAGAGAAAAATAGTAAAGCAGTCGCAAATACAGTTGCTAAAGGTAGCCAACCAGTTATTGGAAGTCTTTTGCAAGTAAAGATGATAAACGATAAATCACTTTTGTTGATGAATATAAGACTGCTTCTGCGACAGACTTTGGAAGGTCTTTATTCTTCACCTTGTTCTTATTCAGCAGCAGCAGAAGTTGCACTGCAACTCGTGATTTCTGTTCTGCAACCTCTCTATTCTTTCCCCTAACTATCGATAACCCCATGTGACTTCAACCTCTCCTATTTAAACATAACAGACCCCAAAAAATCTCGAGAGTATCTTGTCATTAACTCTGTTTTTAACTTCTAACAAAAGTCACGGGAAAAATCTTTGTCAAGCTTCCTTACGCGTTTTAATTCTTTCCAAACTCCTATGTGTTCGGTAGATATGCCCTGGGAGAAAATATACATCCTTAAGTATAAGATATCTTTCCAAATTATCGAAACTGACTCCCGTATATATCCCATTCCATGTTTTCGATAATACCAAATATAAGAAGATTTCTTCCCTTCTTTCAGTTCCAAAACACGTCACAATTCCTCTTCATTAGGAAACAGAGTTATTCTCGTATTTAACTCTCTCAAAACTCTACTGGACATACATCAAAAGAACCCGAGAACCTCCTTCCCTGATTTAGCATCAAACTGATGACCTGGCCCAGTTTGATCAATTATAACAACCATACAAACCCTGTCTACCTATGATAAATCGATCCCATCAAAATCTCCAGTTGAGTCTCCCTGAAACAACTCCAAAATCCGAACCCTAATTTGTTCTTCCCTGAAATAACTTTCCCGCCAAAACTGAAATTTCAAATGTAGAAGATAGTCGCCCCTTATCCTGCGCCTGGGTGTCGATAGCAATTGGGTGCCCCTTAGTAATTTGGTACCCCTTATCCAAAATGAGAGTCCGGATAACATGTGTCCTCTGGGTGCTTTTGTCAACTTTTCAAGCCGAATTTTCCAAAAATGTTTATTTCTCAAAAATACCTACAAACGCATAAAAAACCATAATGAGTACAAAATCGAGTGCCAACAATATATAGTATTGAGAACAAATTAGACACAAAAATGTGTCTATCAGTTAATTTAATTGAGTTTTCTGGATACAAATTCATGTTTCATGTAATTTGTTAATGTCGAAAGAAATCCTTTTTTTCTTGCAAAAGTAAGGTCGCTCTTGTTGTTCTTTCGGGAATGACATTATATGGGGGAGAGTTCTTAATTGCCAAATCTTTGTGGGGAATGCGGCTGTGGAATATTGTAGGAGTTTTCTTGTATCTTTATAAACTCCTTGATGAATACACTAAGGTTCGACTATGTGAAATCATCGAAACAAAGTTGATATGTTCTCTTTTATATTCACAAAAAGGGGGAGAATTAATGTGTAGTTCATACTACAAATACATATGGTTTGTGGATCATTATGTAAGGGGGAGTGGTTTTCATTGTGAGATGAAGTTTATACTAGGGGGAGTAATACATATCACCATAGTATTGTTGTCAAAGTTGTGATACAATTGGACTTCGATGCTGTGTAATAATACTATGACACTATATAACAATGACTGAGAGCTACTATTTTCTCATTGTTATAGCTACGGATCTTCAACAACTATGACGCTGAGTTGAACACGTTCAGAATCACTGGAGTACTTGGAAGTGACGAAGATTTCGAGTAATGTTGAAGAACCAAGGAAATCAAATATTTGGATGAGAAGCTACAAAGTTTATTTATTTTGTAATCCTGTATTGATAGTTTTGTCACTAAAATTGACAAAGGGGGATATTGTTAGAGCACTGCTCGGTCGAACTCGCAAGCGTTGCTATCTCAAGCTTGTTTGTCAATGTTAGTGATCAAAATTATAAGTCTTGATTTCTAGTCTACTTATAGTGATGTCTCGGACTAGGATAGATTGTGTAGTTGAGCATTAGACTTCACGGCGTTCATCAATTGAAGATGAAGAACTACTAAGGAGAGCTTGTGGAACTTCATCAACAAAAGGTATGTGGATACTAAAACTCATATATCACTTGGAAAGTCTACTTCTACTCTATCTCCTATATTGAGACAAAAGTCGTATTATGATAGTTTTCGATTATACACATTTGAGATTTCGAGCTGAGATTAACTCGCTTACATATTTCTCGGCATATGTGTTGGTAAGCTTTCGCTTCAACCAAGTTCATCTTATATTCTTGACGAAAGTCAAAATCTCCGAGTAACATCTTACATGGTTTGTGTGATACAATCATTTGGTATAGACTTGGAATGTTTCGTTATGATTATTTCAATATCTTGAAAATTGCTTTGATGCTAATAGTGTGTGAAAATGACTATTGTCATCCTCTAAGAAAGTTTCAATGATTGAAATAAGAGTTTAGAATACTTAACCATCAGTTGATTATAAACATAGTGTGCATTTTTGCATGTATGTGATCCATGACTGGAACTAAAGTATTCATACCCGTATGCGTACTTGTAGTTGTGAAATTTTCGTGTTCCAAGTACACGTACCGGTACGCATACTTGCGTAAGGTATAGGTCCGGGTATTTCTGTTGGAATTTGAAAGTGTACTAAGTATGCGTACCCGTTTGCATACTGGCGAACCCAAACTCAGACTGGCTACTTAAGTATGCGTACCTGTTTGCATACTTGAGTGGTTAAAGTTCTAAAATCGGTTGGCTCATAAACTAATACATTTATATATTAAGGAATGCATTCTTTGCAAATCGTGGCTATAATGTTCATGAATTGATTCGAGTGAATCAAACCGATTTTGCTTCAATTGTGTTCTTGTATACTTCTATGAGAATATAGCAATTGAACAACTTTTTAACTAGTTTCACTTGAGTCATTTGAACTAGTTATGGTTAAGATGAATAAGGTTGATATGAGAGTGTTCATATAGCTAACCTCGGTTAACTACGGTTGAGCCAACATGGTGTACACATTTAGGTACAGTTATTAAACCTAAATGAGGGTACATTTCATTTTTGTATAACAAGCTAAGTTCGATCTAACGGTTGAAAGATATTAGCTTGAATCTAATCAGGTTTTCATCTAACAGTGAATATTGAATGCTTTGTTACCAAGGTAACTTAGATTGCAAACCCTGATTTGAAAACTATATAAAGGAGAACTCTAGCAACTGGGAAAACTAATCCCCACACCTCCTGTGTGATACTAGTTGAATAAGCTAGAGTCGATTCTCCTTTAACCTTAGGTTTTTCATGAAACCCTGTAGGTTAACGACTTAAAGACTTCATTGGGATTGTGAAGCCAGACCCAACTATTTTCTATGTAGTTGCATGATCTGATCTTGTTGTTTCTATCGTTTTTGAGTACTATCTTCTTTAAGATTGGCTCGAGATTTAATCTCCGATAGGCTAGATAAAAAGTAGTCACAAACAGTTTCTTCTCATCGTTTGTGATTCCACAATATCTTGTTTCGCTACCATACGATTAAGATTATTGTGAGGTAATTGATATTTCTAGGTTGTTCTTCGGAAATATAAGTCCGGTATATCAATTGGTACCTGTTCACCTTGATTTATCAAAAGACGGAACAAAACTCGTAGGTATTTCTGTGGGAGACAGATTTATCTATTCCTATAGACTTTTCTGTGTGAGACAGATTTGTTTATCAAGTCTTCGACTTTGGGTCGTAGCAACTCTTGGTTGTGGGTGAGATCATCTAAGGGAATCAAGTGCGTAGTATCCTGCTGGGATCAGTGACGTAAGGAGCGCAACTGACCTTGAATAAGTGAGAGATTGTTTTCGGTAAAAGGCAGTGAGACTATGTATAAATGAAATGACTTAATGAAAATCTGGTGGGTCTTGCTATTATCACACAACAATAGGCCATGAATCTAGGAGTATGTACAATAGGCCATGAATCTAATAAAACAACAACATGCTTTTTTGTGTACATATATGTACAAATCAACAACAAATATCATAAAAACCACTCACAAACTCACATAACAGGACATGAATCACTGCAACAGCATGTTGGTGTACAGATCTGTACATACCAACAACAAATCTGAATTTTTTTTTGCTAAAAAAAAGACAAAACTGAACATGAATCACTGCAACAGCATGTGGGTGTACTAGTATGTACACACCAACAACAAATATGAAAAAATTTGCTAAAAAACAGACAAAACTGAACATGAATCATTGCAACAACATGTGGGTGTACTAGTATGTACACACCAACAACAAATCTGATTTTTTTTTTTGCTAAAAAACAGACAAAACTGAACATGAATCATTGCAACATCATTTGGGTGTACTAGTATGTACACACCAACAACAAATCTGGAAAAAAATTTGTTAAAAAAAACATACAAAACAATTCATGAATCACTGCAATAGCATGTTGGTTTACTAGTATGTACATACCAACAACAAACATGAATCACTGCAACAACATGTGGGTGTACAGATCTGTACATGATGTAAAGATAGTGGTAAGAAATGAGGTTGTCGTTCACTCGGATTTGTAGAGATTAAAGTTTTTAAAAATGCTAAATAAATATATACAAAGACTATTAACAATGGGCGAGAGGTACTGGGACTAAGGATTTAGCCAATCTTTATAACATAAGGTTCACTTATTTATTCTCAACAATTTTAGCTCAAGAAATATAAACATGGACTCTATTTTTGCCAAGGTAGATTCTCAAAACATTGATTGTAAATGTTAAGCATGGGACATCAAATCACCTAAGCTAAGCATGGGACATCAAATCATCTAATCAAATGACAACCAATTTAATCAAATCATATTTCAATTAATTTTAATGCAAAAGTCATAAAAAGAATAAAAATAAATTTACCCATGTACGAAGTTCGGCCTCCTCCGTCGTCCCAGTGTTGGGGTTTAACTCATCATGTCGAAAATACACTCAAAATATGTATTCATGGCTCAAAAAGTGTTTACAAGAAGAGAAAATAATGAAACAGGAAATCTGCAACAGCACAGGTGCGTTACAGACCGATTGTTTCAACTCTCAACTGTTATGATGAAGATAATCGTTACAAATCTGAAAATAAATGTTGCAGAAGAGGATGAAGAAACTGTTACAATGAAGATAAATGTTGCAAACCAGTTGAAGAAACTGTTACAACGAAGATAAATGTTGCAAACCAGTTGAAGAAACTGTTACAACCAGTTGAAGAAACCGTCGTTGTTTCCCTGTTCTTCACGAGCAGCAGCAGCAACAACAACAGAGTTCTGAAAACTCTTGATTCACGCCTCCTGAGCTCTCCTCTCGACCCCAAACTCTCTACACCCCTTCTATGTGATCCTAGGAACCTATTTATACATCATTTCGACATTGAATCTCCTCCATTAACTACAAATAATCTTCTTTTACTCGGGTATATTTTTTTCCATTTTTTTCATTGATTTTGATTTTCACGCATCTGCAGCTGTATTTCTTTCCTTATATACCTTCTTCACGCTCTATAATATCGATTAAATCTTCCAAGCACGTGCAGTACACGTTTAAATTTCTCACAACTCATGCAAGCTCATGTTTTTCCTCCAACTCCCTGTTTGTATTAAACCAAGTTATCCAGCCAAATTTGATCGAAAAAATCACCCATACTAGCTTTATATAGTCATATCACGTCTACCCACTAAGTTTCAGGGATTGAATCTCACTAAATCACGTCCAAACATCCGATCGAAATTCTGCTGTTAATGAAAATATTTTCCCGCCAAAATTCATTTTTTGAATTTGAGAAGAACATGTCCTCCCCCTAATCCTGCACGGGTGTCCCTTTAGCACTTGTCTTATGGGATGCAAATAGTACTTTTTGGGCGTAGATAGTAATTTTTCCGGGGTTCCTCCGACACATTTTTGGGCGTAGATAGTAATTATGCAAAAAATCATGTAAAATAATTGTAATAAATAATTAAAATAGAACTATACCACTTTTCATGGAACAATGGATTCCTCCATCGCCTTGGCTAAGGGGTTTAGCTCCTCATATTAATCTCTTGCTCAAAATACATCTTTGGTGTTCAAAAGTTGATTAAAAGAGTGAAAAGTTCTAAACAGCGGGTTCTGTAACTAATATAATTGTTACAGAACCTATTTCTACAGAGAAACCGTTGCGAACTGAAGCTAACTGTTGGAAAAATTGTTACAGAAGGTTTAAAGTTTGAAAGTTACGGTCACAGAATCTGCGACTTTCTTTTTCTGCTGTTTATGTTCTTCGTCTTCTCCGGCAACAGTTTGCACCAGCAGAAACGTGTTTTCTTCCAATGATTTTTCTAGCTTCTCTAAGGCTCTAAACTTCCCCTAACTTCTTCCTTACCTTCCTAGGACTCTAACCAACCCTTTTATACATAGTAGAGCAAAGAAAATTCGAGAATAACCTTGGTTTTTTTCCTCCACAGCAAGTTGCGATATTTCCCTTTTGATTTCTGTTTCACGTGTACTCAGTCAATCCAAGCTGTCCAAACTCCTCCCTTGATAGAAACAAGTCTTTAAGAAGAGTTTCCTTCCTCTTCTTCACGTAAGTTTTCCAAAAATAAACCAAGAAACTTTCCCAAAATAAACCATGATATTTTTGGCAAGTTTTCGCTTCCAATTCGAGTTCTAGCCACTTTGGATCCATTCCAACACCCTTACCTTGCCTGTTAGGTCCATAGGAACAAACCCAATCAAATTTAGACCTTTAATCTCCATAAAAATCGATCAAAAATTCATCCCAGAAATCGTCTGTAAGTGAAGAGAATTCCCGCCATTTTTTTGTTTTTGAAAACGTGAAGAAATTTGTCCTCCCTCTATCCAGTCTCGGTCTGTGCTTAGCAGCTGCTTGGAAATGGGTTACCCCTTATCCAAAATAAGAGTCCGAATAGCAAATGTCCTCCCAGGAGCCTTTAACAACTTTTCGAGCCAATTTCGCCGCAAAAGCCTATTTTTCCAAAATACACCTACAAGGGATAAAATACCAAAATTAGTGCAAAAATGGGTACTAACACTATACATAAAAGAGATGAAAATAGACACATAAATGCGTCTATCAAATACCCCCAAACTTATTATTTGCTAGTCCCGAGCAAATTAAAACTACAAAATAAAATCCTAACTCACTGTCGCAGGCATCGTCGATTGCACTTAGCATGTGCAATAAGCCTTTAAACCCCTAGGTGGCCCTAGTGGCCGAGTTATAGTCTCGGGAGGGTTTACCAGAGGTGTACCCACAAAACCTTTACTCCAGACCCTAGCTATCTACGCAGAACCTTAGAATGCACTAAAGAACCTCCTTGGTTGGCATACTTATTGATTACGGGAGGAAGTACCCTGATGCGAAATTCCAATTGCTGTATACAAGTTTGCACTCACGTATACTAAAATTCATATTTAAGTGACAGAGCTCTACTAAGATAGTTGCACTATGGACATCAATATCCGGAGTCAACAAATCACATGGAAAGATTAAGAGATGGATATAGAAAAACATAGCTGGTTTTGATGTTGACTAGGTGAACGGTGTTTTCTCATATCTGTCTGAAGGCCTCCACCAAGATGAACCTATCCTAATGGACTGAGATACCGGTCTGACTAATATCAACACAACTGGCATATACAAGGGAACCAGTGGTCGATAATCCTAATTCTAGATCAACTCGTCTGGCATATACAAGGGAACCAGCGGTCGATTTATTGAACACACATTTATTTATTTATTTATTTTTATTTATTTTTAATTTTTTAGAACTAACGACATGATTAGATCTTGTGGATCCAAGCGCATGCTTCTTGTCAGCAGATTACATGGTAATTCCCTTGGATCCTGCATTCCACGCTTGTTTAGGCGTCGGAGACAGGGAGAACACACACATATTGCTATCCAAGTGTTATTTATTCCGATTGGTCTAATTGGTCTGGTCTTTTTTTTTTTTTTTTTTTTTTTTGGTATCTCAATCACTCTATTTCACCCTAGCATTGGTAACAACTTGAATCGTGAGCCCCACCTAATCACTTAGAGAAACATATTTTTAAAAGAAAAGAAAATAAAAATAGAAATGAAAAGGACTCAACGAGATATGGCGAAACTATCATGTTATTTCTAACACCTGAGCTCTGTGCTTTTATGAATAGACTCTTATAGATGTTTCCATCTAATCAGATTGGTTCCTCAACTCCTAAACCAAAATGCTTCCATCCACTTAGATTGGTTAGTGCCATCCTTAATAGGCATACATTTCTAGGCTCTGGAATTTATAATGCAACTAAAAAGTTTCTCCCATACCCCCAAACTTAAATCTAACATTGTCCTCAATGTTCTAAAGATAAAATTAAAAGCATGAACAAGGAGAAACTGTTACCATTTGAAGAAAAAGAGTTAAGGAAAGATATTACCGTGTTGCATGAGAATGGGTTACCTCCCAAGAAGTGCTAAGTTTAAAGTCTTCAGCCAGACATTGGAAAGGATTAGTCACCTCGAATCGTATAACAGTAGTCGGAATAACTGTGGGTCTTCAAAACCAAATAGAGCTGACCAAAGGAAACTGTAATAAACCAACAAAATGAACAAGACTAGCATGCCCTTACCTAGTTTCCCGATTAAGAATTTTATATCTAATTGTGGTTCAGGTTCAGGTTCTATGAAAGGGTCTAAATAAAATATTTTCATTGGATGCATTTCCTCATAAGTGAGATCCAAATTATTAGGTTCTAGAGTCTGTAGAAACTCAAATAAGAACTTAGAAGCACATAATAATAACCTAAATAATTGAGGATCCTCTAAGTCAATCAGGTTTGACTTACATAATTGACCACAGTGAGAGTAGTGGTCATTCTTAAGCAAATGTGTCGATTTTAATTTCCTAAAGCATTTAGCTTTAGTCTCACAACTTAATATTTGACACATTTGGAATATAAACGTTCCCACAGTTGGAAGAAAACTATTTGGTGGGAAAACAAAGTCAATCTGGGTATCATAGCCTGGGAAAACCACATCAACCAGAGGATGGGTTTCTAACTTCTGAGCTTCTTTCTGGACATCATTAGGTTCGGGAAAACGAGTATGAAGGTAATCTTGTAAAATGGTTGAGGTACAGATATCAAGTCCCAAGTGAGGGATCTTTGTAAGAGCTAAAGGTAAGGCACATGGAGAATGATAATCACCCCCAAACTTTGAGTTTTGGGTGTCTCTGGATAGACTAGCTATAATTTCCCTAATTTCTAGATCATCAGAATCCTGAAAATAGTCAATTGCTTCTTCTAGGTTATACTCATGTGATGTATCCTCACTCAAATTTAAAAGCTCTACGAGTTCATCTTCTTTGTCTAAGACTATTGTTTCTAAGTCGCTAGACTCTAAAACAGCATTTTCAGAATAAACCCATTCCTCTAAACCACTATCGGCTTCGTAATCAAAAGGAAAAACTACATCGTCTAAACCGGGGATATCTCTAGACAAATCCTCGTCCTTTTGAATAGGTGAATAATTATTAAAATTATTTGGATTTGAACTAGAAATAACATTATCATTATAAAGCTCAATTGGAGTAACAAATTCCTGATCACTATGCCTACAAATTTCATATTCTTCATCAATACTATCCTCGTCATAATCATCATTGTAATAAAATGAAAATGGTCGAACCTCGTCTAAACTAGTGTTTCCAATGCTAACCTCGTCATCTTGATTATGCAAATAACTATCCTCATTTTCAAGGGTACTATTGGAAACACTGTATTGGAAATCAAGATTATTTCGAGCAAGTCTTTCGTTCGTCTCAGCCATTGGCTTGAGGGATTCCTCTATAGAGAATTCACTCAATGGTGCAGTTCGTCTATTCATTTCCGACACAAACCTATTTGTCTGTTCAGTTAACTGCTTAAGAGACTCTTCCAAATTTTTCTTCATTCTTCTCCATGGATGGCGGCGTCTTTAATCCCTCTCATGAATCTTTGATCACAAATCAGAATGAAAATACTTCAAATACTGCTTCTACTACTGATTTCAACTTGGATCTGAAAATTTTCCTTCTTTAGATGGATCTGGTCTTTCGATTGGAGCTGTGAGAGGGGAAAAACCAGGAAATCAATCATATATATCTTGCTTGAAAAACCCTTCAATTGAATCTTCCAAGTCTCTCAAGCTTGCTTTTGAAGAACCGAGAAAAGATGGCGATGAGTTTGCTTACTTCTCTTCAGGTGAACTTCAACCCCATATTTCTTCCTGTGAATCCTTTGTTGTTGGTTATTTTGTGGGAAAAAGGATTGAATAAAATTTTATGAAAGAAAACTTAACAAATCAATGGAAAACAAAAGGGGATTTCTCCATGACTATTCATGGAGAACAAGCTTTCATGTTTAAGTTTTCGCAAGAAGAGGATAGGGTTAGGGTTTTAGAAACATGATCAGTTCATATTGCTAGAAAGTTATTTCTAATTAGCCCCGGTTTCCATTTTTAGAACAACAAATTGGCTTTATTAGTTCTGTACCCATTTGGATAATTCTCAGAGGAGTTCTTGTTCATCTTTGGAACGAAATTGGTTTTTCTAGGATTTCAAGTCTTGTAGGTAAACCTATCATGACAGATGCTCCAACTGCAATGAAGACAAGAATAGCTTTTGCCAGAGTATGTGTAGAGATCAACGCAAATTGCAAATTTACAGCTACACTTCCGTTTAAAATTGATGACAAGAAGTTTGAGGTGAGGGCGAAATATCCGTGGACACCATCTTCTTGTTCTCACTGTAAAAGATTTGGGCATGCAAGTGAGTCTTGTAACTCAAATCCTGCTCCTAAGTACATCAAAAAGTGGGTTCCCAAGACAATCTCTGTCTCTGCAAAGGCAGGTAAGTTAAATTCCACTGAAATCTCACAGGGTAATGAAACTAAAATAGAAAAATCAGTTTCCACTGGGGTTTCTAATGATGATCTTAATTCTCTTGAGTATGTTAATGATGCTATTGGAAGTGTTGAAAACACACTGGAAAAAGTGCAAGAGGTAAACCAAATTGGAAAAGGAACAGTTACAGTTGGAATATTGAGAGAAGAAGGTGAAATCCTGGATAATGCGACTCTCTTGGATAAGGAAAATGAGGCTCAACCAATAGAGGAAAATTGGATAGCTTTTAAAAGAAGGAATAAGAACGTAAGCGAAAAAAAATGAAGATAACAAGAGCAAGCAAAAGTCAGTGGACTGTTTGAACTCATTTAGCTTGTTAGAGGGGAACTCTGATCAGTTAGATGGGGTTGAAGATGAAAGTCATACGCCTGCCGCAATTGACAATGAGGATAACTTTTCTTCCGGTGATGATATGGAAATTGTAAAGGAAAAATCTCTTGCAGACATTCCTATCAAGATTGTTAAAACTAAAGCGAAACAGATTGAAGAAATCTCGGCTTTGATTGGAGATCCTAGTGGAAAAGAGGCTAAAATCTTGGGAAATTAAAGAAAAGTGTCCCTCTGCTAATATGTTAATTACAAAAGTGTCATCCTTTACAACAGAATTAGAAAAGTGTCCCTCTTATAAGGTTTTCCGTCCAAACGGAGTTAACTCGCCGTTAATTTCGTTTTAACTCAGTCTGATCCTACACAAAAATACAAAAAAAGCATATTGAATTACAGATTTCTCCCTACGAATAGGAAATTCCCAAATTAACCTCGAGTTAATCTCAAATCTTAAATAAGATTCATCTCGAGAAAGATCTGACGACTGCTAGCTTAGACACGTGTGATCCATCTCGAGAATGATCTAACGACTATTAACTCGGACACGTGTGATCGTATGGTTTAGGGTTTGGATATATTAAGAAAAATGAAACCCTAAAATCATAACATCTCCTCACTTGCCGCCTCTCTTTTTTCTCTGCGATTTTCTTCCCTCTCTTCTCTGTTGATGAAGAACTGATTTTGTGTACTCGATTGAAGTGAAGATGAGTGGTGATGAAAGTGATTCTAGCAATGGGAGGTAAGAAGTTCTTCAAGTTTTTTGTGATTCTCAAAAGGATTCTGTAGTTTTAGGGTTTATGTTAATCTCTGGAACTGATTTTGTAGTTTTACGGATTATGTTTTGCTTGAATAACTTATGTATTCAAAGTGTAGTGATAGGGTTTTCATGTTTGTCGAACCGTTCCTGTAGTTTTAGGGTTTATGCTTTTTTGGTTTGATTCGAGCAAAAATGTTTCTGTATTGAGGGTTTGATCCATGAAATGAGTATGATGAAATCTATTTTACCCTTATTTGATTATTATTTTTCAATTTTGAAACCCTAATTTTGAAATTTGGGGATTTTTCAGAAACCCTTGTTTTGAAATTTGGGGATTTTTTAATTTCTCGATGATTTATGGCTGTTGTTGAATGGTAAAGATGATCAATATGGTTTTTGTGTATATATTATGAACTTAGTAATTGAATTGTTTGTATGGTTTGTGCTTGTTGTATGTGCAGAAGAAGATTTGTTAGGTACTCTAAAAGGAGCTTTAGGGTTGAATTATTCACCACAAATAAATGGACTGTTTACCATGATTTGGATGTGAAGTATGTTGGTCTTGACATGTTGACTGATATGATTATGTGGGAGATGAAGATTAGTGAATCCAAGAAACTTAATTTGTTTTGGTTTACTCCAGATAACATACCAGAACTGATTACCAATGATGAGGAGTTCTTTACAATGTGGAATAGGGCTGAATATCAAGATGATGGTTATGTGCATCTTTACTTCAGTATCAGTGACAAGGTTTTGAGGTCTGGTGATGAATGCCCATCATCTTCAGGGGTTACTAATGAAGTTAGGTATTTAACACCTAGTAAGAAGGTGACAAGTGACTGTGAGTTGGTGTTTTCTACACCTAAGAAAAAGGTTGTTAGCAATTCACCAATAGTTTCTCCCGCTACTAGGAAAAGTCCAAGGTTGGTTTGTAAGTCAATTGATGCTCAAATAAATGGTGCATTTAGGAGGTTACTTTTGAATGATGAGGATGTGTGCCATCCAGATGATAATATGGATGTAGAGTATGAGAACATTCAACTAGATAATGTGGAAGAGGATGTGTGCCATCCAGTTGATGATGATAGAAGTCCACCATGATCTGATGATGAGGAAAATGATATTGACATAGCTGATGTCAGAGATTTTGTCAACAACTACTTTGATGATGACTTTTGGCAAAACTTTAGAAAGGAAGGTAATGTTGCAGTACTTTTGATTGTGTACTTTATATTAAGCTATGTAATGTGTTAGTATGACTAACAATACTTTTGGCAGACTTTGGAGGTTTGCTAGGAGATGATGTACCTGAAGGGGAGAAAGGAAAAAGTGTTGCAGTGGCTGTAGTTCCTAGTGATGATGACAACATCCTTGGTAACTCACATTATCACTTTGACTCTGAAGATGAGAAGAAAAAAGCAGAGGCCCTTCAAACATTTTACCAAGAATGGGACCAGGAATGGGGTCCACATATTGTAGATATGGATGAAGATTTCTTTCCTGTTGATGATGGTCCTGTAGTGTATGAACCTTATTTGATGGAGGTGGGTATGCAGTTTGAAGACAAGATACAATTTAAGAAGCATCTCAGGAGTTATGCAGTGATAAAGAAGTTTCAGTATATTTTGAAGCCTTGTGACAATAGAAGGATAAGAATGAAATGTAGGTATCATAAGTCTGAAGGTTGGAAGTTTCAAATTTTTGCCTCAAATACAAAGGGGGAGAAGACTTTCACTGTTAGAAGTATGAATCTGGAGCATACTTGTGTTGGGGATCCACTTAGCAGAAATAAGTCAGCTAATGCAGAGTTTGTTGCTCAGTATCTGTTTAAGAAGCTGAAGACTGGTGGATTCCTTCAGCAGCCATGGGACATTGCAGATGAATTCTACACTTCTCATAACACTACTCTGGCACATCATGCTGCTTGGAAAGCTAGGACTATGTGCTTGGAAAAAATGCATGGTAGTTATGAAGAGTCTTATAAAATGGTCTCATCCTTTGTAGACATGGTGGCAAGGACTAATCCTGGTTTTGCAGCAAATTACAGTTTTGGAAAGTAACTTGTTAATTATAACCTTTTTTTTTTTTTTCCAGTTTTCTTTGTTAAAGATAATAACTAACATTATTTGTATAATGTTTATGTAATGTTTCAGGGAGGATAATTGCTTTGAGTCAATGATGATTGCATTTCATGCTCCAATTCATGGATGGAGAAATGGTTGCAGAAAAGTGGTTGGTTTAGATGCATGTCACCTTACTTGAAAGTTGGGAGGTTGTCTTATGGATGCAACTGGTTTAGATGCACAAAAACAGGTTGTACCATTAGCCATACAAGTGGTCAGAAATGAGTGTTTTGAGAATTGGTACCTGTTGTTGAAGCAGTTAAAGCCCCTGATTGAATCAGATGAAAGAATTACTTTCATTTATGATAGACAAAACGGTTTGATTGAGGCTGTTAGTGCTTTATTTCCAGGAAGCCCACACAGATATTGTTTTAGGTATGTTCACTATTTTTACCATATTTACAGTTTTTTTAACCATTATGTGATCTTTGTGTTTTACCTTCTAATACATGTTTTGCTGACTTTGCAGACACATGTTCAAGAATGTGAAGACTCACTATAAGGGGTCTAGGATACATAACCTTATCTGGAATGCTTCCAAAGCCTATAAGTTCACCCACTGAAAGGTAATAAAATTAGTGTTTTATTGACTGTGTACTTTATATACTAACTATGTCATGGAATGTTGTGTTTGTATGTTATAAATTGTGAATAACCTTAATGTTTTTGTTTGTCCAGTTCTATATGGATGCTTTGGTGCTGGAAAATGCTGCTGCTGCTCAATATATGATGAATGAGGATCCTACCCAGTGGTTTAGAGCATTCTTTGACCCCTCTTCATGCTGTGAACATATGAACAATAATTTCTCTGAGTCTTTCAATAATATGATTAGGAAACTTAGAGACAAGCCTATTTGTACTTTTGGCTTAATGTATGGACAGTTAATAATGGGCTTGTGGTATAGGAGAAAGCAGTTGTCTTTGAACTGGAAAAATGGACAATTAGTACCTGAAGCTTTGAAGTTGATTGAGAAGATGAAAGAATGCACTGGTCAGTTTAGGATTGGTGGTGCTGTATATGGTCAGAGTTATCAAGTTACATCAATTCACAACTCTGTGTTCCAAATTGATCTGATTAACAAGACTTGTAGTTGTGTCCAATGGCAACTGAGGGGCTTTCCCTGTCAACATGTTGTCTGTGTTTTGAAGACTTTAAGACCTAATTGGGAAGAGTAAGTTTGTTTTCCATGAATTAATGTATGTTTATTGAATGTACTGAACTGCTTTCATTTCTCATTTACTCATCTTGTAGTTGTTTGTCTGTTTTGTAGTTATTGTAGTCCATACTACACAGTGGATGCATACAAAGCCACTTATGCCACTCAAATTGAATTACTAAGAGGGAGAGAAGATTTGGAAGAGGTGACATCATAATTTACTTTACTTTACTTTACTGTTTTTTTTCCTTTGTCCTTTTCTTAGTTGTTGGGAATCTTATCTTGCTCCCTTTCTTTATTACTTCTTTACAAGTTCATTTAGGGTTACTTTATGTCTTGAGTTTCTCTATAAATATCTAGATCTAACTTCTTCTTTTCTTATGTGTTCCTTCTTTTGTTTGTATCCTCAAGAGCCTTTTGTCAAACCACCTATAGATATGAGGAAACCCGGAAGACCTGCTAAGAAGAGAAAGTTGGGGCATGATGAGCATGTGAGTGAGAAGAGACAGAGGACATGTAAGAGATGCAACCAGGTAGGCCACAATAGAAGAACTTATGCTGGTGGTGAGGTTGGTTCTAATCCTAAAGGAAGGAGGCCAAGAGCCATGGTAGATGGAGGAACCCAAGCAACTACATACCCAGATCCAGCTGAGTGCAGTTCCAGCAGGAGCAGGACTAGGAGAGGCAGAGGTTCTAGGGGAGGCAGAGGTAGAGGATCTGCATCAACTTCTGCTGCTGCATCAACCTCAGCATCAACATCTCAAATTGCACCATCAACATCTTCTGCACCTGCATCTAGAGGAAGAGGTGGAAGGGGTGGTAGAGGAGCAAGAGGTGGAAGAGGAGTTGTGCAACAAACTTTTAACCAGTCTGTCAATGGTGCTGGTTGGTTCATCCAGACTTTGAGCCAAACTTTTCAAGCACCAAAGCCACAAAAGAAGGGAACATCTACAACTCAGTAGAGTTTGCTTTTTTTTCTTTTTTTTTTTTATAATGTTTCTTTCCAAGACTATTTGGGTTATGATCTTTGGATCAGTTTATTGTAAGGATAATGGTGTTCAACACTTTAAGTTACATCAGTTATATATATAAGTAGTAGATTATATTAACTTACTTTTACTTTTTGTTCTTTTCATTACATTTGTAGATTGCTTTGTAATTGCATACACAGGTCAGCCATCTTCAACTTAGCAGATCTTTCCTTGGATTTGGCAGCAAGGAAAACAACATCAAAGATCCACTGGAAGTCCTGACATTGGATGTTGTTGCATTGCAGGTAACATAAATGGTGGTTTTGTTTATTTCTACAAACTTTTAGCATGTATTTTCCACTGTATTTCTTCTTACAAGGTTGATTTTGGAATGGACAGGCATTGAACTGGTGGTTTATGTCACCACAAGCAAAGCAACACTTATTGGCAGGAAGTTGAACATCCAAAGCTTTAACAACATCTATTGCATCTACAAACCATTCAAAATAGTTGCAGATAGAGCAGTTGAAGAACTTCTCACCAGGATGCTCAGGAGTTTGAGACAACAACATTCTCCTAACACCATTGCAAGGTAAATTCTTGCACCTAGAGTAGATCCATGGACACTGAATTGGTGGATGATTATCTATTTCACACATTGAACATACACTGTTAGAACTGCTACTGCTAGATACCTCCACCATGCTACTCATATTGAACTTTTGCATAATTCCATCCATTGTAGATGATTTTTTAGATTTTTATGGGACTTGATGATTTTGTAGATTTTTATGGGATTTTTATCTGCTGCAGATAAATGGATGGTGGTTTTATAGCAGACAAAACATAATATGACCGTTCAACGGTCATGTTTGGGATGAACTGTCATATTTGGGTGACAGTGATGATGTGTACAACTTGCCACGTCATGGTAATCTGCCAGGTGGTAGTTGCAGAGATGACATGGACATGTTGCCACTTGTACAAGATGCCACGTAAGCTAGTGTAGTTAACTACCTAGAGTTAGATGTCAAGGACAAGTTTGTCTACTTTTGGGTGTAAATACATGTGACGTGGCACTGTTTTTTTCATTTGTAAATTTCGGATGGAAAAAATTGTCAGAGGAACATATTTGTAATTCTGTTTGAATGAGGAACATATTTGTAATTAAAATTATTAAGAGGTACATATAGTCAAAAAACCCTAAAATCTTTTGTGAGGTAAGTGAAAAATTTCATAAATCTTGGAAGGAAAGGGAACTTCAAAAACTAGGTTGGAAGGGGAGCCTAACATTGACAAGTTTGGTAGAGGTCACAGAAAGGAGACAGAGAAGAAATGAATAGATCCAGGTTGGCATTGTTTGATGTGTTGCCTTCTTGCTGTTGTGTCCTTGTTTCGCTTTTCTGATGCTTCTTGTACTGGTCTGTTCTTGACCTTGTATGACTCCATAGGAGCTTGTTTTTTTAATCTTTTCTTTGTATGTTCTCTTTTCTTTTTTTCTTAATGAAATTTAACCTTTCTCGTCTAAAATAAAATAAATTAAAAGGAATCCCTTTTCCCCTGGAGCATGTTTTATTCAATAATAATCCGAAGGTCTGGAAATATTAATTCGACATAATCGGTCCCTTAAATGCGACATATCAATTTTGTAATTTCTATATTTTTCAACTCTCTTTCATTTTACCTTCTTTTTAAAGGTAAAAGTTTAGTCGTTTTCACATGGATATCTTCCAAAATGCGACAAAGATAATGCGGGGCGATCGGTGAATTTCAAAATTCTTTTAAGATTTTCCCCGATGTTCTCAAGTGAGTCAGACCTCTTTGCTTCGCAACACAACACGTGTATTACACGTCAATTACTGAACGCCTAAATATATCACAGTTAACCGTTAGACGTCAACTTTTACGGTTACCTTCTAAACCACCGAATCGCCGTTTCCTTTGTTCTCATTCCTAAATCTTCTGATTAATGTCTTTCTCTTTAAATTCAATTTCCATGTCAATAATGTGAATTTCTCCTTAATTTCTGTTGCATCTCACATCACCTAACCCAACAAATAAACCTTTTCTTTTTTTACTGTGTTTTTTTAAGTTGGAAGATATTTAGTCAAACTGTAATGATGATGAAGTTTTTGGATCAAACCAAGCTGAATTTTATCTCATTAATATCCATCTACCTATAGAAATGCAATAAAGATAGAGATTTGTGGATTTATTTAGAGGAGGAGGTTCGATGATTCATCATATCGTAATTGTGTTCGGTTTGATTTGGATACTTGATTGGTTTCGTTATCGTCATCCTATTGTTTACTTTATTTCCTTGATCTATCTCTACCAGGTATTGATTGTTTTCTTTGGTATTCAAATTTTGTGTTGTTTGCTGTACATCTAATTTTGTGAATTAAATCTGTTAATTAGGAGTTAAATTGAATGCCTAATTGTGCTTGTTTTACTTCTTGAGAAGGTTCATGAACGATATTATCTGCGATTACGAAAGAAAACACAATACGAGGAAAGAAAACAAGCGAATCAGAGAAGGGTAAATTGCCGTTTTTTCCTTCGTATTATTATGTTCTTTCATACTTTTATGATGTTTTGATTTTAGCATTGATATGCTCAATCACATTAGACCTGCATAAGAGCATATCCAGTCACTGCAAAGGTGTTAAAATTCATTTCATGTGAAATGACATTTTGCTAGCTCCAATGGTTTTTTAACACTTTCCTGCTTTCAGTCTATTGTAACTGTCCGGTGGATAATCCTGGGTTTACCTAAGTGCTGACTTAGGCTGCAATAGGAACAACACTATTGTCACAATAGTTCGCCGAATTGGTACATCTGTTGAAGATGTGTTTATTTTTTGGCCGATAATTTTTTTAGTGCTAACGAGTTTCGAGCTCAGGACCCAGGTCACTGATAATGGTATCATCACCCAATGATTTTACCACAATACTATAGTGACATTGACCGTTGAAGATGTTTTTGGAGCTGAAGAGTTTGCTAAGCTGGTAGCAGGGAGTGGGGGTGGTGGGAGCCTTTGATGAATGATATTTTCCTTGTGAAGACCTCCATAATGCTGTTGCATATGATACTGTAATTTGTTGAACACTTTACCTGATTATTGTTTCTCTTTTTTGCAGCCACTTGCTGATTCTGAAACAGTTCGGTGGTTGAACGATGCAGTCGAGAAGGTGTGGCCTATGTGCATGGAACAGATTGCTTCACAGAAAATTTTACTCCCGCTCATACCTTGGTTCCTGGACAAGTACAAACCTTGGACTGCTGTATGAGTTCTCTTAAATTTAGTGCTTCAAAGATAAATCCTATTCCAGTTTAGTAATTTTTAATCTTGTCCGTTGTAAGATCTATCTTTCAAGATGTTTTTTCTTTTCTTTTTCCTTTCTGTACTCCACAGTTGACTATTCCTATTGCCAAAACCAGCATTAAATCGTATGATATTATGATCCATTGCTAAGTCCAATTTGGCCGTCTAGAGTGTAGGTTTTAGGATGTTGGCTAGTGCCAAGTGTAGGTTCGAATAATAGAAATCTACTCCCAATCTTTTTTTTTTTTTTTTTTGGTTACTGTGATTAAACTGGATCTTTCTTTGCTAAATTAGTTTCATATACTCTATTCACCATGTGAGCAGAAGAAAGCAGAGGTTCAAGAACTGTATTTGGGTAGAAATCCACCTATGATAACAGAAATGAGGGTTGTTCGCCAGACTTCGGATGATGACCACTTGGTATGTCCTTGGGATCATTTATTGTGATTTTAATGGAGCGCGACTTATATTGTTCTATTCATTTGTCATTATGAATACTGTAGGTTTTGGAGTTGGGAATCAATTTTCTTACAGCTGAGGATATGAGTGCATTAATTGCTGTGAAGCTAAGAAGAAGATTGGGATTCGGCATGTGGACGAAGCTGCATATGACGGGCATGCATGTTGAGGGGAAGGTATGATTACTGGTTAACCTGTTACTATTGTGTCCAGTAACTAAGTACTTCCGAGTTTCTGCTTCTTATGGAAGAAGCTTTGAAAGCACGCCTTCCCTCAGTTTAAAAAATAATATCTTCCCAGTTATTCATTCTTTTTTTCTTTTTTTTTTGCACTAGCACAATCTCAATATTCTTAGAAGAACATTTTTGTTCTTGGATCACTTCTAGAGGCGATTGATATGGACAACATGCTATACACTAGTGGTCTAATGTTAGAGTAGCTCATTTACAATGATAATGTTCTTTTAGAGAAATTAAGTATTAACTGAGGTCAATCTTTTCTATTGTAGATTTTGGTTGGTTTGAAGTTTATTCGTCAATATCCTTACCTTGGACGTTTGCGTCTATGCTTTGCTGAACCACCATATTTTCAAATGACAGTAAAACCTATTTTTAATCATGGGATTGATGTGACTGAATTTCCCGGAATTGCTGGATGGATGGTAAGTTATTAGTAAAAAATCGGCTTGTACATGGACCTTTTTAGGGATTGACCATGTTATGTTTTCTCTCCCCTACTCTGAGCAGGATAAGCTTCTGGGGATTGTGTTTGAGCAGACACTTGTTGAGGTTAGTTCTAAATAGTAAACTTGTTCATGGACCACCCTTAAACCCAACTTAATTTGATGTAAATTTGCCTATGGTAATCAAGAAGTCTTGGCTGACCATTTGTCTCTTCTTCCATGGAATTATGTTCCATAATAATCCAAAGGTCAAAGGGTTTCAAAATATCGGCAATAATTGCTAGTTCATTTTACCTGACTTAATTTCACTATGTTGCAGCCCAATATGCTGGTTGTTGACGTGGAGAAATTCGCTTCAGCAACAACAGGTATATAATGAATTTAAAAGAAAGAAAAAAAATGAAGGTGGTGGGGAAATTTGTACGATTTGCCACTTGTGTTCTGAACTGTCCTACCTACTGCACAGCAGAATTAACCTTTATTGACATATTTTGATTAGCTGTTTAGCTTAGTGAGCTGATGGCCATGAAGTACTCTGGATCTAGTATATCAATACCGAAGCAGTGATTATTTTGTTGACTTTAGCCAATATCCAAGCCAATACCCTTCGTAGATGATGTTCTTATTTTAAATGCCGTCAGCTTATTTCCTAGTTATACTAGATCTTCTGCGCTTTCTTTGTACATCATCTTAGGACAGGCACATGTTTGCGGTTACTGTCACAATTTATCGGATACAATTCAATGTTATATTGTTTTGATAACCATTGTCGTATTCGATGCAGCACAGCTACTAGTAACAAAAATTGATTGTTTGACTAGTTGAGCATATATTATCCTTAAATATAAGCTGGTGAAGTTTGTATTGTTTTACTGCAGTGTAATTAACTACGTATTTCTCTGAGTTTATCTTAACTAAAGGATGCAGGGTTCATTTGATGCTGCAATATTTTATTTTATTTTATATATATAGTTGATACACTCTGTAAAGAAGCCAATACACCTCATGAAAATGTCCCATTTTTCTTCCAGAAAATTGGTTCTCTGTGGACGAAAAAGACCCTGTTGCTTATGTGAAGGTGGAAATTGTTGAAGGAGCTGACATGAAACCCTCAGATCCCAATGGTTAGCTTGGCTTTTGAAATTTTAGACTGTTACCTGATTTCACTGAGAATTGCTGCGTACTGATGAATGCTATCTTGCAGGATTGGCTGATCCTTACGTAAAAGGACAACTGGGGCCTTACAGATTTCGTACAAAGACCCAAAAGAAAACACTATCTCCAAAATGGATCGAGGAATTTAGGATCCCTATCTGCACATGGGAATCACCTAATGTTTTAACTCTTGAAGTTTGTGACAAAGACCACTTTCGTGATGACACCCTTGGGTCAGCATTTCTGACTCTTACATATTGAAGTTAGGCCGAACTTATTTAACTTTGAATCTCATGACCCTCACAACTCACTCTGCCTCCAAGAAAGTCTTTGATGTTGGTTTATATTGATTTTCAAAACATCCAGAAGACTCTGATTATCAGTACCAACAGAGTTGAATTTGAATGTACATCAATGGTTTTAACAATCTTAAATATCAGCCTGGGATTTGGTCAAGTTAAGTTCCACGCCCATCAGGGCACATTTAGGGTTACGTGTATGGTTGGCAAAGCACCTTCTTGCACTTGTTGCGCCACTTTCTAAATATGCATGTGTCTTTATTATTAACAGGAATTGCTCTGTAAATATCACCGACTATAGGAGCATGCAGAGGCATGACATGTGGTTGCCTCTTCAAAACATTAAAATGGGAAGGCTTCATCTTGCAGTAACTGTTCTTGATGCTTATAGGAAGGTACTCAGTATATTTTATAACTCAGACTTACTCAGCGTGATATGACCTGAATATAACTTGAATATAATTTGGACAGGGTGGAGGTGATCAATATTTCGTGGAAACATCAAATACAGCAGCAAGCACAGACTCTACGACCACTGTAACTGGTCAGACTCTCTTGGATCCAACTATTTTTTCAGTAAAAGCAGAAAAAATGGTGGATAAATATGAACCAATAAAAATTGAAGGTTGGCAACAGACAGGGATATGGGTTCATCATCCAGGAAGTGATGTTCCCCAGATATGGGAGCCTAGAAAAAGGAAGAATAGGCTAGCCGATATAAAAATTCATAGAGTGGAGAACACTTCCACTAACACCTCAGCAGAAACTGGATGGAACCAAAAGAGTGGCAACAATAGTAATGAAAATGAAGAAATTAGCAATTCTAAGTCACTCCTTACAGTTAGGAGGGGTTTACGGAAGTTGAGTTTAGCGTTCAATAAGATCCATACAAGGAAAGATTCCAGAATCGTATCTCCAAGTCCATCACCCACGCCACGTCCTAACATACGAGCTGTCAATGAGAGGACAACTAAGCTGAAAGTTATTGTAGATGACGAAATGTGCGAGGCTATCGGAGGTTTTGATACGAGCAAGCCATGCTCAAGTAGCCCTGAGATGAAAATGATTGGTAGTACAGACACGGCAATCATGAAAGAGGTTGCCTCAGATGTGCTAAATTCCAATACTGTCAAGGAGTTGAAAGCAGACAAGAAATGCTCAAGTCCTCAACCAATGAATGTGAAAAATTATGAGGGTGTCAAGGGTTTTAAAGCAGATGATGAGTTCTTGAGTCCTCGGAAAATTGGTAGTACTGTGAAGGATTTCAAAGCAGAGGAGGAGTTTTTAAGCCCTCGGGGAAATGTGATTGGCAGTCCAGGCAAGATTAATGTTAATGGCATGACAGATGTAAATGGGAACCGCGATATAGATAAACCACTAGATTGTGAGGCTGCTGAAGGTTTTAAATCAGAGAAAGAATGTCTAAGCCCTGGGATAAATGGAGGAGTGAGTTTAAGTAAGGGAAAATTGAAAGCCATTAAAGCAAAAGGCATGATAAAGAATGTCCTATCTCGAAATTGGTCTAAGAAACGTAACAATGATTCAGGATCAGCAGCAGTTTTAGATAGCCCGTAGTTGAAAGATGATTCTTACAGAATGGATTTCAAACCTCACCAAGTATTATTCATCAAGTTAGGTTTGAAAAACTGATTCTGTGTCCAGTTTTGAACCTGCTTAATGATGATATGGGTACTGAACGGGATTGCTACCGATTGGGTGTCTGGGGTAGCAATCTCAAAATGACAAACAGTGTGTATGTAAACTATATGCTTATATACTGGGCCATGTGTATATAAGCATATAGTTTCCTGAGAACAAAATGCCTGGAGGTGGACCAGGGAGAAGACAAAACTGACTTAGAAAAAGAGAAGGGTAAAAAGGGTTGGTGGAAGAGTTCACTCAATGCTAGTTTCTTATTCCTTCATCTTGGCACTATCTGCAGAGTTCATGGTTTCGGAGGATAATGCATGCTGCAATATAAATGCCACCAGCGCTTGAACAGAAGGTGTATGGAGATGCATTTATTTGGAAAGTTGTTTCCAACTGCGGTACGTAGATTTATCAGAACTCAAGTCCGATGTTGCAGACTTCTTTGTAGTATTTCCAAAATTATAAGTAACATAGTCGACAAACTTCAGAACGAATAGGCCAGGAAAGCTTGATTAAAAGGTTCCCTTATTGGCGATTTAGAAGCATAAAGGGGAGACAAAAATGCAATTGGGGATTGATGCAAAGGGGGACACTTGATCTGAAAGCTAGATTCAGGAACGCAAAAAGTGGGTTAAGTAAGACTTACATCAGTTTAAAGTTGTTTGTGTTGCTCAACTTAGAGTTTTTTCTTTTCTTGAAGAGCATACCAGTTTTATTATGTATATAATTTTGTACATTAGAACAACCATGTGTAAATCTTTACACTAGAATTACCAATTTGTAAACTCGATTACATATTATTAAATTCATCAAAAGAAGATAAGAAAACATTACCCGTCGTGTACTTGTTCTATTGTCATCTTCTCTTCTTCTCACATATCCAGTTGGGTAATTCATAAACACTATACCTATAATAAAAAAAACTCAGCCAAATTATCAAACACTTTACCTGCAAACTATTTTAAACACAATTGAAAAAGCTACTCACTTAGGCAATTTATCAAACACAGAGCTGATAAACAATTTTAAACATAATCGAAACAAATTTCTATGTAGATTGTTTGAAATTGAATTGTATTGAAACTTCAACGACATACTAGCACGAACACAAAGCAGCAGAGGGAAAACGTAAACCTAACCCATTACATATAAATCACTAATTAGTGTTTCGAGTTGATTGAACAAGTAGTGTACAATCTTCATCGCCACACTGAAAACTGAATCTCTGAAGCCTTCTACCAAGAGGATTTCTTAACACCAGTCAGAGCCCCTTTATCAGCTAAATCACGAAACACAATTCTTGACATACGAAACATCTTAGAAACAGCACGAGCACGACCAGTAAAAACACATCGATTAACAATTCTTGTAAATGAACTGTTTCTTGGTAACTTCGATAACTTAATACGATGTTCGTCTCTCAATTCACTTGGTAAACTGTTTTCTTTACTCATTGCTTTATGGAAAATTCGTTTCATTTCATATTTCTTTGCCAGTAATCTGCATTTGTGATCTCGAATGTTTCGGGTTTCCAATGGGAATCGATTCTCACCACCGTTTTTAGTTGACATTTTTTATCTGATCGGAAGAATTATCTGCTTGACAAATGTGTGAAAACGCAGAGATTTGATGGGAATTTATACCAAAACCTAAATCTTTTTGATCACCGTCTATCAGAAAAAAAAAAGCAGAGTATCCCATTTGTGGAAATGTTATAAATACCATTTTGTCCAAAGCTTTATTGTTGGTACAATCCCGAGTCAACCTCGGCCTAGACAGCCGAGGTCTATGGAAAAACCCGTCGAGACGGGCAAATTCTTTTCGAGACGGCAGAAATTTAGCCGAGACACTCTGGAAGATTATCTCGGGAATATACAACCATGACAGTTTTATCACTGGATTTTTGGTGAAAGCTCAGAGTCTTTATTTCCAAATTTTATAGTACGTAGTTGATTGTTAATTACCAAGATTATACTGAATATTAGAAAAATAGTGACCGGCATTTACCAATTAATATCCGAATGTTTTTCCTTTACTTTTTTCTTCCGTATAAACCGGGTAAACAAAAAAGAAAAGAAAAAGACGATATACATGCAGTACGAGACTCTGGGGCAAATCTAGTTAAGGAAGGCCAAACCAATGATAGATAGACTTGTATTATTTCATTTTTTTCCTTCTGAAAATGCAGTTGTACTCAGTAAAGCCGATTTCCACAAATGAGGAAGGATTAACCCAGAATACTGGTACCTAGAGAATCAGAAACTTCATCTCTGACGGGATTTAAGACCATAATTCCATGAACTCCATGAACTTGAGAGGACAAAAACTAGCACACACTGGTAAATCTGAAAGACAAATGTGTCATGTTCTCTATCCAAAAAAACGAAAACCACAAATGCACTTTACTCTGCAATACTTTAACAGATGGATAAATATTACACATGTTAATCTTAAAAAAGAAAATCCCTTTCTTTTCTTCTCCTTTGTGCGAGTTTTTTGTCCTCCTTGAATACTTCTCTCCTTTTTCATATAAACTTGCATATTTCAAACATAGCATGATATTACCCTACCATAGGCCGACCACGACCCATGGTGAATCCCTTGGTTCCATCCGGCATTTTCGGGCCAGGAGGTGGCTTGTTTACACTCAAACCTTGAGTTCCGGTTGCAGAGTGGGCATATCCATGTCCTGGAAAGTAGAAGAGGAATTCAAAATATAACCAACAAATTTTATACTAAATATTAAGCTTTTAATAACTACAATTAGCTAATATGATTGAAAGTCGATGGCTGGTTTTGTAAGTACCATGACCATAACCACTCCCATTGTGCTGTTTGTGAGCCTTAGGTCGGCCGCGATTGCGATTTTTTCGCCCCTGCTTCTCACTTGGCACGTGCTCTTCTTCCTGTAGTCATCATGAGCATCAGAAGAAAAGTAAAGTAGTGAACCACATATTCTACTCCTAGAGAGAAATATTGTATTCTGTCAAAACAAATTGTAAGACTTCTCGCAATTACTAGTTCATCTAATATATTACACCAACAAGAATTCTCTCGTTTTTTACTAGCATATCATAGCAGACTCTGTTTTAAGAAGCAGAATCCCTTACTGAAGGGCAACTCTACTGCAGTCCACCAGTAAGTGGTTACCAATTTGAACTAAACTTCTGACTGAAATAGAAAGGTAGGAAAATGTTTTGTGCTCAAATAAGCATCAGCACAGACCGATAATTAGCAACAATTTGGGAACAGAAAACTACTGACCTCTTGACCACCAGGTTGCTGCTCATTATGGTGATCATGAGAACTACGGTTCTGCTCAGACACTTGGGCGTCATTGTTCTTCTCAGGGTGTTCAGGGCCTTTCCCACTTCTTTTTGGTAACCCATACTTGCTCTGTATAGAAAGTAATTAGTAAGCTAAACTACACGCTAACCAGTGAGCAACAGAAAAAAGAAGAAATGAGGACAAATACTTACCATTCGACTCAGTAAAATTTCAACCCTCATGCCACTTCTCCAATTCTTTTCATCATTTAATGTTGATACCTGGAAACAATTACAAAAGCTTAAAAGAATAATGATTGGGTTCCTCCCCCAAACTCTCCCCTCAACTTATTCATATATTTTACATTCCAGGACTGAAGGAGCAAAAAACTTGATACTCACAGCTTTCTCAGCTGCCTCCACTGTCTCATACTCTACAAGAGCATGCATCTGCGTAAGTAACCAAAACCAACAAGATTTAATATTTTTAATACACAGTATCACAATATAACACGATGTTATAATCTTAAGTATACAAAACTTGATTGACAAAGCTTCCTCAATAAGGCAATGAAAAAAATGCAAACCACTCCAGTATTTTGAACTGTAAATGATCACAATAACGACAAATTGAAAATGAATCAGTTATATCCATACCTTTCCGCTGACAGTTGTTTCTGCTTTGATGCTCTTTGTTGATTCAATGTCATGAGGATCCCGGATGCAGATACTCTTTATACTGATAATTCAGTAAGGCGCAGCAGTTGTTAATGTTTGTCAGTACAAATCGCTAATAAAGGAATCAAAATCGTTGAAAGGGCATACTTTCCGGCACCGCCAAAAAATTTCTGAAGATTATCTGTTGATTGATTCGCTGGCAAATTCTCTACTACAACAGTGCGTGACTAGAGTTGCAAATTAAATATCAGAGACAATCTTTTAATTTATAAGGCGAGTGAAAAAGGCTGATTTCTAAAATAACAAAAGATACCTGTGCCTCCTTGACATCATCTATAACAGGCAAAGGACGAGCCCGTTTTACTTTCTTCCCATCTGAACTTACAACCTGAATGGCAGGAGAACAGTTCGCAAACAAATTATACAGGGGGTCAAATCTGTAAACAACTTTTAATAAAAAAACGAATACAACTTCTCAGAGAGAGAAGCAAAAGGAGGCCATTAAGTTCTTTTACAAGATGGTAACAAACTCACAAGCAGAGATGACTCCCGGAGAGCAGCCACCACCAATTCATTGTTTTGTGTAAGCTTTTTCATTTTCCTAAATGATGCAATAACTCCAACAGGGACTGCAAGAGTCATAAGGCCATATGTCTCATCAGCACAATATAGATCCATTAAGCAGAAAACCACAATAGAAGATCCATTAAGCAGAAAACCACAATAGAAATTAGCAAAATACCAAGATGTCATTGGCAGAAATTAAAATGCATTACCAAATATCTCTTCAGAACCTCATTGATAAACAATAATACATGCAAATTTTATATGCCTGGACACTGCCAAAATTCCAGCAGATGAAAACTACTGCTGCAACTAAGTTTTACACATAAAAGGGACTGCAAGAATTTATAAAGCACATGGCATACTGAAGGTATAGAAGTATAGAAAAGGAAAAAAGTGGTGAATCAAAACGAGAATAGAGAGCAAATCAGAAAGCGGATTGTTGAGAAGTCATTCAGACATGTCCAGAAGTAAAGAAAACTACTGCTGGCACTAAGTGTCAAACATAAAAGGGACTGCAAGAATTTACAAAGGACATGGCATACTGAAGGCATAGAAGTATAGAAAAAGAAAAGGTGGTGAATCAAAACGAGAATAGAGAGCGAATCAGAAAGCGGTTTGTTGAGAAGTCATTCAGACCTGTCCAGAAGCTCAGCACAGCTACATTTAAGCTGCACCAGGAGAAACAACTAGACAGGACAACCTGTCTTAAGTACCTGCTTAATTCATCACCTTCATCACTCTATTACTTTATTAAGAACTGTTCATTTGATACAAAATCAAATAGATAAATACTTATCGCTGTGGAGTAATCTTAGATCCACTATGATAGAAACATGAAATTTAAGTTTTGAAAATAAAGGAATCAAAGAGATAAAGGAAGACACTCAGATGAGTAAGGAAAACATCAAAACCTGCCACAAGTGAAGCCACCAGCAGCAATAAGCTGAGCAACTAAACGGACCAGCGTCAGATATATAGTTTATTTCTTCATGGTCTTCAACTTAGAACATCCAAAAGAAGTAAAAATACAGGTAAACCCCTTACTCAACAACTACTGTAATACTGCAAGAAAAACCTCAACAAATACTATAATACAAATTTTCTGGATATGACAGTCAAGAAAAACCCCTTGCTGACAGTGCAGCATCTAAAAGAACAGTGTGATTAAAGAACCTCTCAACAGTATGCAGTATAGAGACCAAGTTGCAGGAGATGCATTCAAGTAGAGCATACCAAAAGCCACAGGAAAAAAAAAAAAAAGGGACTAAAGAAGTATGAGTCCCTTCATTAACAGTAAACTCAACTTTCTGGATATGCAATGAAGATCTACACAAAAATGTTTGTAGTGTACTAAACAGAATCTGATGTAAATTCAAAAGGCAGGATGTTTTTGCACTTACTGAACCCTTGTTTGTTTTTCTTCAAGAATTTCATCAGAAACTTATCGGTAGGCAGATTCTCATCACTAAAATAATATTCTACCTGCAGTAACACCAAAAATTGAACACATTAATTACTTAAAATAAAAAGGGAAATCTGTAATTAGCAGGTGGATGTACTTTTTATCTTCTCAAGTCACTGTCAAGATTCTATCGAATCCGTTAATTGTTAACAATAGCATGTGTTTTAAGCATTCAAATAGATTCTAGAAGTGAATTAAGTGTAATTGATCTTTACATCATCTATTGAACTAGAAAAAAAAAGTAAAACAAATTGATTTTAGGTCATATAAGATGCCATGCCTGTCTAATGATCTTATCTCGGAGTTCATCAGTAAGGGCGATGTTCTCTGATGATGAGGATAATGGGTTATCGAGTACAGCAGGCGCCGCTGCTTCTTCTGCTACTTCTTCATGAATCCCTAGATCCTCAGTTGGGGATCCGGCGGTTAAGATTTCTTCTTCTTCTACTCCATCAGGATGAGGATCAGAAAGAGGATGAGGAGAAGAACCGATGATGTAGGTGGTGGTGGTGATCTCTTCGCCTAGGCCGCCTTCCATCACAGTGAAGAAAGAAGAAGCGGCCAAAGAAAAGACTCCTTCCTTCCTTCAACACACTCGAGTTGAGCAGCTCTTCTCTCTCTCTCTCCTGCTCTTACAAGTTGCTTTTGGTCACTATTGTATAAGCGGACTTGGCGCCCGAGGCACTTTCTCCTTTCTACGACTATAGATAGACACTCTTTAACGATTGTGCACGTAACATTTCAATCTCTACAATTGATTTGATTTAGGGAGTTATGTAACGAGGATCGAGATTCTAAACATGGAGGGTAATGAGTGTATCAGTTAAATAATAAACCAATCAGAAGAATATGTTAAATATACACTCTTTAGAGGAGTGTGAACAAATTCGGGTATTCAGCTTAGAGCATCTCCAAAAAGACATTGAAAACGTCTTAAATATAAGGTCACGTAGAATTTTCAATGATTTAACAAACTGTCTCCAATGGGAACGTGAAGGGAGAAAGTAAAAATGATCCGGTAGTTACGTAGACATCCTCAGAGTTATCTTCTAGTTTTAGAGGTTCTCTTAGAGGATGTGAACATCCAACACAATTATATATGGTTATGATTAGGTATATAATTTGGATCAATGGTTTAAAAAGTTCAAAACTAATAAAACAATACAATTTATGGTTGGAAATATTTCATCTCCTCAAATTAAGGAAAATCTGGTCTTTGTTAGAGCACTGCTCGGTCGAACTCGCAAGCGTTGCTATCTCAAGCTTGTTTGTCAAGTTTAGTTGCCAAAACTATAAGTCTTGATTTCTAGTCTACTTATAGCTAAGTCTCGGATTAGGATAGAAAGTGTGGTTGAGCATTAGACTTCACGGCGTTCATCAATTGAAGACGAAGAACTACTAAGGGGAGCTTGTGGAACTTCATCAACAAAAGGTATGTGGAGACTTGAACTCATCTATCACTCAAAAGTCTATCTACTCTATCTTATATTTGATACAAAAGTCGTATAGCTATATATACTTCGATTATGCACATTTGATATTTCGAGCTGAGTTTAACTCGCTTACATATTTCTCGAAATATGTGTTGGTAAGCTTTCGCTTTAACCAAGTTCATCTTATATTCTTGACGAGATTCAAAAGATGATCATGTGAAAATCGCCTTGTAACATCTTACATGATTTGTGTGAGACAGTCATTTGATGTAGACTCGGAATGTTTCGTATTGATCATTCGTTCACTTGAAAATTGCTTTGAAGCTAATAGTTTGTGTGAGACAGCTATTGTTGTCTTCCGAGAATGTTTCAATGATTGAAATGGGAGTTTAGAACACTTAACCATGATTGGATTTTAAGCACAGTATGCGTACTTGCATATGTGTTGATCCAAGACCGGAACTTAATATGCATACCCGTATGCGTACTGGTTGGTTAGGTAAAGTCCGGGAGCTAGAGTATGCGTACTTGTACGCGTGCTGGCGAAGTCAGTTGAAGTCCGAGTACTAGAGTATGCGTACCTGTACGTGTACTGGTTTCAACTGAAGTTTGGATGTGTACGACAGTATGCGTACCCGTTTGCATACTGGCGAACACAGTCCAAGTACGGCTACTTAGGTATGCATACCCGTTTGCATACTTGAGTGGGTTATGTTCTAAAATCGGTTTATTCATGAACTAAACATTTATATAATAAGGAATGCAATCTTTTGCAAACCGTGGCTATAATGTTCATGAATTGATTCAAGTGAATCAAAATCGATTTTGCTTCAATTGTGCCTTGTATACTTCTATGAGAATATAAACAATTGAATAACTCTAGAACTAGTTTCATTTGAGTCACTTGAACTAGTAATGGTTAAGATGAATATGGTTGATATGAAAGTGTTCATATGGCTAACTTCGGTTAACTATTGTTGAGCCAACAAGGTGTACACGTTTAGGTACGGTTACCCATATCTAAATGAAGTCACTTTTCATTTGTGTGTAACAAGCTAAGTTCGATCTAACGGTTGAAAGATATTAGCTCGAGTCTAATCAGGTTGTCATCTAACGGTGAATATTGAATGCTTTGTTACCAAGGTAACTTAGATCGCAAACCCTTATTTGAAGACTATATAAAGGAGAACTCTAGCAACTGGGAAACCTAATCCCCACACCTCCCGTATGATACTAGTTGTGACTAGAGTCGATTCTCCTTTAACCTTAGGTTTTTCACGAAACCCTGTAGGTTAACGACTTGAAGACTTCATTGGGATTGTGAAGCCAGACCCAACTATTTTCTCTGAAGTTGCGTGTTCTGATCTTGCTGTTTTCTATCGTATTGAGTATTATCTTCTCTAAGATTTGCTCGAGATTTATTCTCCGATAGGCAAGATAAAAAGTAGTCACAAACATCTTCGTCTCATCGTTTGTGATTCCACAATATCTTGTTTCGCTACCATACGATTAAGATTATTGTGAGGTGATTGATATTTCTAGGATGTTCTTCGGGAATATAAGTCCGGTATATCAATTGGTTCATGTTCACCTTGATTTATCAAAAGACGGAACAAAAAACTCATAGGTTTATATGTGGGAGACAGATTTATCTATTCAATAGACTTTTCTGTGTGAGACGGATTGGTTTATAAAGTCTTCGACTTTGGGTCGTAGCAACTCTTAGTTGTGGGTGAGATCAGCTAAGGGAATCAAGTGCGTAGAGACCTGCTGGGATTCATAGGCGTAAGGAACGCGGATGTACCTTGTCAGTGTGAGATTGGTTAGGGCTCAACTATATTCCAGACCGAAGTTAACTTGGAGTAGGCTAGTGTCTGTAGCGGCTTAATACAGTGTGGTATTCAAATCTGGACTAGGTCCCCGGATTTTTTTGCATTTGCGGTTTCCACGTTAACAAATTTTTTGGTGTCTGTGTTATTTCTTTTCCGCATTATATTTTTGTATAATTGAATATCACAGGTTGTGCGAAAGTTCAATCAATTGTGATTCCGACCTTTGGGTTGTTGATTAAATTGATTGACACTTGGATATTGGTTTTTGATACCGTCCAAGTTATTTCTTATATTCAATCGGGCTCGTAAATTCCTATTTGTTTGATTGCAGATTGAATTGAGAAATAGAGATATAACTCTTGGATATACTTTTCTTAAGATTGAGTCTGATTATCTAGTTGATTCTCTTGAAAGTATATCGGAGTTAGTCCATACACATTGCTAAGCGAAATATTCGGTGTGGTTGTTAGACCCCCGCTTTTTCAGTCTTTAAATAAGAGAAAAAATAACTTCCACAAAAGATGCACACCAAGTTACCATTGAAGATGCTCTTGGTCTAGGAAAATTTTGCTCCCGTAGTGCGGGAGCCTTTTTGAACTAGCAGTTTCGTGGACGTAAGATTTATGAAGATATGACATCACCTAACAGCGAGATAACCCCAGTTATTCAACGGATGTTTGATCAATCGGTGTATTTTAAATGAAAATTTTATTTCCTTCTTTTCCAAAATACCGTATAGCTTTTTTGGAACCTAGAGAATTTCTATGTGAAAATCTCTAGTAGAAGTGGAGATAGAAAAGTTGAATGTTGTTGTTAATGGTGATGATGCATGTTTGTTAATGTTGATGTTAATGGTGATAATCGATAATAACTGTAAGGTCCATAAGTAAATATCAAACTGACTAATGAAGACCTTGACTACCTCACTCATGATAAATCCAACTATTCATGGATGAGATGATGAACGTCGTTGTGCGGAAAAAAAGGTTGTCATAAGAATTCAAGTTGAATATCACTGGCCAAGATGATAAAAATCAATAAAATCGTATCTTTATACAATTCAAAATGATAATGAATCATTAATTGTTGTTAATTATCGTTGTTGATCGTGATCTATGAGTCTTTATTGATTAACCTAATATCATATTCATAAAACTACAGAAAACCCGTATTTCATAAAATAAGCTAGATCATCAAGATGTAGGTAATGACAAAACAAATTTTACTATAGTACGTAAACATTAATATGCTTTGCACGAATGAAATTATGGAAGCAAATCAAAGGATTTTTGTTGGTTGCTTTGTCGATGATGAGAAAAAAACTTTTTTGTTATGATTAAGGGTAGTTGATTCTGTGCAAATAATATGATTAATTGACACAACTATCTATTAAGATCTGAAGAGTTCTCAGTTTGACTATTATTAGTCACTGAGAAAACTAGGGTTATCTCGTTGTTAGGTGGCATCATATCTTCCTAAATCCTACGACCACAAAACTGCTAGTTCAAAAAGGCTCCCGCACTGCAGAAGCAAAGATTTTCCCCTTAGTCTAGTCGTCCTCCAAGATTCAATATTTAACCCACGACACGTCATCGAATCAATGTTGAAGCTTAGCGGGGATCCAAGATTGAGAGTAAAAACGCCAAACCATTTGGCGTCAGACGCCAACAGGTTAGGCGCCCCAATAAATTTTCCGCAGACGCCAAACTGTTGGGCGCTTGACCTTGTCAACACGGTCAAAACGACCAATAGATAGGTGTCAGACTCCAAACCATTGGTCATCGCAGATTTGTCCAAAACACGAACAGAAGAGAATCTCTCTATTCTCTCTTTTCTTTCTTCTTCTTCCTCAGATGAAAAAACGATTTTGCATGGCGAAATTGATGGGGTCTTAGGACGATTTTGCTGCATAGTCTTAAAGGGTTTGATCTAATTGTTGTGAAGGTTCTACCAGTGGTGTTTTGGTCGATTTTCATCAATTAACTAACTCAAGGTATGAGATGTAAACTTTTGATTGATTTTATTGTTCTTATGATTTCGTTTTAGGTTTTGAATAAATTTATTGGGTTGAATATGATGTTACATAGGAGTTGCATAAGGTTTCAATTGGAGGTGTTGTTTGAGTTGAAACTTTGTAATATGAAGTAAAGGTTTAATTAGGGCACAAATTTTTTATGGAACTTGAGTGATAGTTATGCTATGATACTTAAGTATGTGTAGTAGGACGTACACATGAAGCCTACATGGAAATATATATTTCAACCAATCACATGCGAGCTATGCTACAGGTGAGTCATGAGTGAAAAGTCAAGTCTCATAAGTATATTACTTGTTATGTGAAGAGGCCCGAAACAATGCATGGTGTTCTTGAATAAGTAGAATTGAATAAGTCGTGTGGAATGAACTGTTGAAGTCAGTCACATGACGAGTTCGATATATACAAGAATGATTTATGCATAATGGAAGGCTAGGATCGGTCGCAGATCCTTTTATACTAATCGTGGCCATTGAAAAGTATAACTTAAACCTAAGTTTAACCTTAGTAATGATTTTTGCAACACTTATAAGCGTGATAGTCGTTATAGGCTAACTGCAACGCTATTTGCAACGCATAAGTATTGCGTGGATGAAGCCTTAAGTGTCGCAACGTTATTTACAATGTTTATAAACATTATAAATTCAATTTTTCTAGGGTTTTTCTTGATTTGGCACATGCGACTCACATGGACAGTCGCATGTGTAATTTACCCGAGTTTAGGAAACTCGGACGGCTTATTTTGGCCTGTCATGGGGAGGTCATGTAAGCTTTGAGTGACCTGATTTGATAGAAAAATAGAGGGACGGCAGGTAGCCACCATGAGACCTGATTGGTCGATCATAATAGAAGCGAGACTAGTTAGATTGGTCGGCCAAGTTGAGTAGTCAGGATCAATCCGCGACTGACTTGGGAAGTCTAATTATGATTTTAGGCAGCTTGGCCAGCTTTCTCTGACCGGCCACTGGGAGCTAAGCAGGTAGGCTACAAGCAATTTGATTGGTCAATTGGAAAGAGGCGAGGCAGGTAATCACAGTGAGACCTGATTGGTCGATCACAGGAGGCATAATGCCTGTCATATTGGCCGGCCAAGTTGCGCTGCCGGATTCCATCCGTGACTGACCTAGTCTGTCACGGTTTGCCTTAATTTCAATTTTTATGGATTTTTTTTATCATAATAAGGGATTTATTGCAAACAATCATGGGTGGTCTTGACTCCTTGCTTGGGTAAACTACTTTTCGACCAATTGGAATCAAGGTAGATAAATGTTACCAGGAGGATAATAGTTGGCTTGAACTTCAAACAACGCACCATTGCACCGATCAGGAGGCAACTAACAATTATTTTTCTAGTACGTTGATGTCAACTGAGCCGTAGGAAGCGGGAACAAGCATGGTCGGCTAGGGTTTATAGATCGACCGGGCATCTCCAAGCCCACATGCGCGAGCAATGAAGGGAAGTCCTTCTCCTTCTCGGACTTGGATCGTCAGTTATGAAAGGAATCTTTGCTCCTCCCTGGTTTTTACCGATCAACATGATCATCTTCACCATCACTGCCCACGAGAGCACCAGCTGGTCGTCGAGAACAGGGTAGGTAAATCCCGTCTTCGTTTTTTTTTTTTTAATTTAACTGCGAGTTCGATGCCATCATTAACTCTTTGGCTTCATCAACTGTTAGGAGCATCCCTTCCCATCGACACTAGTGGTGGTAGTAGTCGAGCAGCCATTGATCAAGGTAAGTGAAAAGACAAGGATACACAAATACACCACAATCTTTTAAATATCAACCTATATGTCCGATACCTAGTGTGATCGTTTATGGACAAAGTCGAGACAATACAACAACTATGGTATACACTTTGTGTGATTGTCTATGAATACGAGATCGAGACAGTACAACAACAAAGTGTTCACTTGATAATTGGTACGGTATAAAACCAAAACACTGCAGGATCAATATCAAGTGACTACGATTAATATACGTTTGTAAATTATAATGCGGAAATAAAGTAAATGACACACCAATATTTTGTTAATGAGGAAACTGCAAATGCATAAAAACCCCGGGACCTAGTCCAGTTTTGAATACTCTAGAATTAAGCCGCTATACAAAATCTAATACCAACTTCGTATAGTTGAGACCAAGTAGACTAACCCTAGCTACTTATTTTTCTCAGTATCCATGAGCCTTCGACTTCTAGAGTCACGCACGTGAATCACCAATCCTTTTGATCGTATTCCAAACAGTAAAGGATAAAGTTGTTTGGTAACCACTCTATTCAATCTTTGGTAACAAATTTGAGTTGTTGACAAAGGATCTTCCGTTTAAACTAAAAAACTCTTTTGTCTGGTTAGATTAATCTAAACTTTGATTACCAAAATGACCAATATTTAGATTTGCAATCAATCGATATAGAACTTAAAGAGTAACTATAAAGTGATGCCTATCTCACGCAACTAGGCAATCAAGTCTATCAAAGATAAACACGATTCTGGTTGGATCCCAGCCGATCAAGGTTTGTGCACTAAATTCACAAGATACGAAAACTAATAAGAAAATCTTCTTTGTCTTCAAATCTTCGATTATTTTCTTAATCACTTGCACAACACAACTTGGATCCTCTTGTGATCAATCACGCACAGAACGGAGTCTGGTAACAATGGATTAGCACAAGATGTCTTAAGATCCGAAAATGGTTCTAAAGATCCCGTCGATACTTTGATCTAGTTTGAGTGAGCCTCATATCAGAAGAGAAGGTTCTCAAGAATAAACAAACTAGGTGCAATCAAAGTCTCGACAACCGTTAGTCAATCAAATCAATAATCAAAAACTAAAATAACAATGCAATTATCTAGTTTCCCACCAACGATCGATATCGTAGAGTTTCTTGACCCCACAAAAGTCTTTAAACGAGCGGTCGTAAGAGATTTCACCTAATTAGGGTACTTTCCTTTCCAGATAGATGGCTCCACCAGAAATAACACGAATGAAGTTTGCCTGACTCTTAGGATAGTTTGCAAGATATGCAAACTCAAGTATTTATAGACCAAGGTTGTTTGGACAACAAGGAAATTCCAAAACCGAAAATATTCTCAAGATATTCATTAAAGTACCTAATTTTGGTTTTCCTATTTCCAATTAATTAACAAACCATATTTCAAAAAGCTCCCTTAGAAAACTTATATTATTAGTGTAGCACATTAACTAATAATATTTTCCAAAGGATATGCTTTAATTGCTTGTAATTAAAGCATATATTATGAAAATCATAATTAAATTCTTTTCAATATTTCGGTTCGAGATCACCTTGAGTATCAAGGAATATCTTTAAATAATTAATGATAAGAGTTATGTGCATGTTCAAATAATGTCGACATCTACGAGTTTCTCAGCAAACCCTAATTCCAAGCTTCACACAAAACATAAAAAAATATGTGAATATTGGAAACTCGGTTTTGCTCCTTGGGATGTGTTCGACCATGACTCACAATGTAAGTTATGACCGGTTATACCATTGTTCCCAAACTAGGTTGTGACCGGTTACACCATGCTTCCCCGAGGTAGATTGTGATCGGTTACGCCTTACTTCCCGAGTTAGCTTGTGATCGGTTACTGCTTGGTTCCCAAAGTAGCTTGTGATCGATTACAACTAACTTCCCAATGTAGCTTGTGACCGGTACACCATGCTTTACAAAGTAGCTTGTGACCGAATACAACATGCTACATATTATAGGCTATGACCGGTTATACCTCAATTCTCAACATAAGTTAAGATAGGTTCTACCTTGTCATCTTGCATTGGTCATCCAAAAGATATTCAGTAAAGAACTGGACTAATCATGATTTCCCTTTCGATTATGAAACAAGTTCATATATCTACTTCCTTAAACTAATGTAATAATACATAGTTTTATAGGATGAAATCACACTTATATCTTACACATAATCAAGTAACTAAGTACAAAGATTATGTTGATGTCGTATTTACGAAGTTCCAAAAAATAAGAGTTTATACTTCGTAGTTCAATAAATTCCTTGACACTTTGATCATAATGATATGACCAAGTCTAACCACTAGAGTATTATATATCTACAGCTTCGCATGTTATGTTTTCAATGTAATCCGACTTGAAAGATACATTAGGAATGGAAACAAGATCAAGTCAATATTACTAACCTCAAGTTGAAGGATGATGTCTTCGTTGTAGTTGGTACTTCTTCACATTCTTCAGGTCTGCAGAGTAATACTTGTACATCTCAACATTCCTAGACTTTCTAGTCTAACCTAAATGTAGCTGACTCTAGTATATAATCAAGCGACTCTAGATGAATTTTGGTACTAAAATATGACAACCAAACTTGACATACCAACGCTTGGTGGGTTCAACCGAGCTATGCTCTAACAGTAAGCATCTCGTCTTTTTTTTTACGGGTGAAAACCCTAGTTAGGTTTTGGCCGTGGGTATTGCGCAGTCTTTTTTTTGGGTATAAACAACTGAGAAGATACCTTCATTTTCAGCAGCATTAGGACAGGCATTAGCGGTAACAGGACAAGCATCAGTAGCAAGACGGGCATCAACAGCAAGACGAACATCATCAAGAGGAGCTCGAGGTAGGCGTTCTTTCTCTTCCTTTTCGTGTATTTTTTAAATACGGGTGTAAACCCTAGTTTGGTTCTGGTCGTGGGTGCAATACCCCTGACCGTTAATAATTTATTTATTTTTTACGTGAATTTTGGTATTCATGATTTTGACAAGCAAGCACTGCTTGTCTTCTCAACTCCATGTCAGAGGAGGTGTCATGTAGTCTTGACCAATGTAGTCAATATCGGATTTCGGTTTGTCTCGGTCGGGAACGAGATACTGGTACAACTTTGTATCGGGGAGATCTCGGTTCCAAATCTCGGTACAATATCGGTCTCAAATTGTATACTTATATTAATTATTTCAAATTTCAACAACTTAATTTACATTTAGATTGAAATCTTGATTTAGCTAGACTACTTATCAAACATATAGACTACATAAAAAAAATCAAACCAGAACATGAACATCGTAGAGTTACCCCTAGCAGCATAAAAAATACTCCTTCACCAAATACCAACAGAGAATCTTTTTCTAACAATTATTGAACAAATACGAACATCACTAGCTGAAGTAGTATAAAGAAGCCAACCACCGTAGCCACCTGTAATCAGAGAGTTGATAGTTCCACCTGAATATAACCTTAATAGTTCCACCTGAATACAACCTTGATACGAAAACAATCAAATGCAGAAAGACATATAGGGTGATCTAAAAAACAGATAAATATCGAAAAAATCAAAAAGAGAAATAGGGTGATCTAAAAGATAGATAAATAGCGAAAAACTGGAATTGATTGTGTATAAAGAAAAATGGCGAGAAAAAAATGAATCATTCAGTCTAAAAAAAAAACTGAATTTAATATCTCTATCTCGGTGTCTCGGATCGGCTAATTTCGGCCGATATTAAAGACATTTCCGACAATATCTCGTTTCAGTGAGATTGTGCATATCGTCTCGGTCAACTTCCGAGATCCGAAATTCCGCAAGATTCTCGGCCGATATGGCCGAGATTAACTACACTGGTTTTGACAGCTAGTGATCAACATTGATACTAGTTAAGGCTTGCATGCTCTTCGCGGTACTGCTTCCCTTTTGATGCTATACTCGTTTGTAAAAATATATAAAAGAGTAATGACTCATTTATTTCTTGCGCGTGCTCCGAATTAGAGAGAGGTATAAGAAATATTTATTGTTTGATAAGATGGCACCTAGAGGTATCTCTACTGCTAAACGAGGATAAAGTTGTGGCTCTGAGTCCAAAGACATGTCAAATATAGATGATGATTTCTTCGAAAGATATTACATGACTACCAGGACCCATCTCGGTCATGTGATGACTCTTCTTACTGGTTCAGAGGATGCAGCAACCATACAACCGGTTTTTCCTGAACGTATAATACGATTTTTTCTCCAAAAGAACGAGTATCCGTCTTCCCCAGTGGACTTCAGGATTTTCATTCTCCATTGTGATCTTGGGATGGATGGATGTATGAGATATATGCTTAGTAATGACCATGTCAGGGTTGATTTGGGTAAGGCACAGGTCGCTGAAGCTGTTAAGGCATCTACAAAACTCCATGTCAAGAAGGACTTGCCAGGCTTGATCACTTTTATTTCTCGATGGTGTATTCCCACCCATACTTCCATATGAAGGTGGGGTGAGATAATTATCACCTTAGAGAGAGTGGCTGCCTTGTTGAATCTTCCAATTATGGGAAACTTTGACTTCGATTTGTCTGATGAAGAAGAGGGATGGCGTGTAGCTTTATTTGAAAAGATGGCAGCGTATAGTCCAAAGCATGGCGCCACAAAATGCTTCTACACTTGGGGGACATCGCAATGGTGGCCTATGGAGCCAAAACCATGGTCAAATATTGAACGACACGCTCAGTGTTGCTGCATTTTTATGTCTGTGGCTATCTGGAGATATCTTCGATGATGGTTCTGGTATCAAGATGACGAGATCGAAGCTGGCTCCCATCGCCATCAAGCTGGCACAAGGCATAATCTTACCTATAGGCATCTTATTCCTTGGTTCTCTATACTTTCACCTTGATCCTTTAGTGTTGGATATGTATATCTCCAACGTCTATATGAAGGTATAATCATATGCTCACATCACATTTCTCCAAGCATGTTAGAGCATTGCTCAGTCCAACTCACAAGTGTTGTTATCTCAAGCTTGTTATCAAATTTAGTTTTCAAAACTATATCTTGATTTCTAGTTTACATTTAGTCAGTCTCGAATTAGGATAGAAGTGTGTAGTTGAGATTCGGATATCACTACGCTCTACAGTTTGAAGACAAAGATCAACATGAGCTTTGGAGAACTTCAACATCAAAAGGTAAGTGAAGACTGAAGCACCTATATCTCAAGTTTTCACCTTTCTATCTTTAAGACATTGTCGCATGACTAAATTAGACTGTACACGCATAATAAAAAAATTGAGTCAAGTTTATCTTGAATATCTTCTCGAAATATGACTATATAAGCTTAAGAACATTTGTTCATACTTGATGAATTTGGTTTAGGTTAATTTATTGTTTATAACCTAATGATGATTCAAGATTTAATCATTTTAAAATAGCATGGAACAGTGATATGTGTCATTGATGTTATTCGGGAATGTTTCATATTGATTATTAGAGAGATAAAACTACTGTTAATCTGGATACAGGATAGTATGCATACCAGTTCACATATTGGGAGAACTGTTATAAGTCCAGAACCGCAGTACATGTACCTAGTACACGTACCGGCGTAGCTATAGTTCGACAACAACTTTTTGGTACGCATACCTGGTATCCATACCATAAAAAGTTTGTTGATTGTGAACCAGGAAAGGAATGCATACCTAGTATGCAAACCGGAAAAGATCTGTTGGTTTCAAAACCAAATTAGGTACGCATACCCAGTACGCAAACCATAAATGGTCTGTGAGTTCCTGAACTCGTCCTTGTCTTAAGGGTATCCATACCCGGTACATGTACTATGACAAGAACATTCACGAATAGGTACAGTACACGTACTTACCCTATCAAATATTTTTAGATGCATCAGAATTATTTCTATGAGATAATCGGCATTTTAACAACTCTCTGAAAACACTATGTAGACATTTTTGATCATATGTGTTATTCAAGAAAAGTCTTAAAGTGTCATATGAAAATGGTTAAGCTTATCGTTCAATTGGATAGTTTCGGCTAACCTACATGAACAGGTCATTGTAAACGTTTCGGTTACGGTTCATCCTAACCAGAGTGTATATTCTACTATGTCAATCTCAAAGTCAAGTTTTTCATCTAACGGTGATTATTGATTGCTTGGTTCCAAAACTATCTTAGCTTAAACCTAAAGCAGCCTTGACCTTAAAAGTCTATAAAAGGAGAACCTCAAACAACTAGGATTTTTGAATCCTTGACACTATTCTTGTGTGTCCTAGTTGTAAACTAGAGTCGTCATCTCCTCAAATCTCTTCTAGGGCTTAGCGACTAAAAAGACTTCACCTAGGGATTCGTGAAGCCATGTCCAATTATCTTTATCTTGATAGTTCGAGTATCCTGATCTTGTTTTGATTGTTGAGTTGCTCACTCAAACAAGATAGATAGAAATCACAAAGTATCTTCGTCTCAGACTTTGTGATTCCACAAGTTTCGACCTGTGAGGTGAATAATAATCTAGGCTTCTCTTCGGGAGTTATAAGACCGAATTTTGAGGTTTACTAGACTTTGTCTATTGCAATCAATTTCCTACCTCACCTTGATCTTTGATCAGAACATAAGTCACATATAGGATTATCTATGGGAGGAAGATTGGTTTAAAGTCTTCAATTGAGTTGAAGCAACTCTTAGGCTGTAAAGGACGTCAGCTAAGGGAATCATTTGCGCAGACTCTTGCTGGAATTCAAGAGGCGTAAGGAGCGCGCCTGTAACTGAATTTTTGTGACGGTTTAATTCAGACTCAACTATATTCCAGTCCGAAGTTCTAATAGTAGGCTAGTGTCTGTAGCGGCTTAATACAGTTTAGTGTTCAAGTCTGGACTAGGTCCCGGGTTTTTTCTGCATGTGCGGTTTCCTCATTAACAAAATTTCTGGTGTCTGTGTTATTTCTTTTCTGCATTATATTGTTTATCTTTATAATTGAAATATCACATGTTGTACGTTAATCAATCAAAGTAGATATATCCATCCTTGTTTGTTGGATACGACTTGATTGATTATTGGATATTGATTTTTGGAATCGCCCAAGTACTCTCACACATAATTAGGTTCACGGATTTGGTTCTGTAAGTTTTCTGATTGTGAGAGAAAGAGATATAAGCTCTTCATATAATTCCTTGGTTGAGATTCATTAAGTTGAACTACAAGAATTGTATTCGAGTTTAGTCCATACAGGTTGCCTAAGAAAAAGTTGGTGGTGTATTTTGGTACTCCCACGTTTTCAACTGTTAATGTTGATAGGAGTGCTCGCCAGACGGGTTTCGACCAGGGAGTTCCTTCTCGTCGCCAGTGGCGAATCTACAGTGGGGCCTGTGGGGTCATTGGCCCCTCCTAAATTTTCTGGAAAAAAATATCCCGTGTAATATTCTCCAGATTTAGCTTTGTGCCCCCTCTTTATTAACGCCAAAACTTGGAAAAGATATGATTCTAAAACTAATTTCGACCCTATTCCTGCACATAACTCACTTCCACGAACTAAAACTGCCCTAGAATTAAGGAAAATTGGGAGAAAATCTTTGTTCTGCTGAAATCACGATGATTTTCATATATTTGAGGTTAGTATATGGTAGATGGCTTATAATCATTATGTTAATAAGTGAAACTTTGTCCTGATTCTTATAATTGTCATCAATTTTTGAAATATTGTGGATGCTGGCTTTGAGAATTAGATATAATGGATTTTGATTTCAATTTTAGTATCCAATACCTCAACTCCTCAAGATCTGTTAATTAGTAATGTACTTACATTTCAGTTTGAATGAACTTTATGGTATTTAGTTTACTTCTATGTTGATGTGAGGGATTTTTTACTGCTATAATTTTAGTTATGTTCTTCAAGAATAAAATGTGTCCCCATTGAAATTTTGTTCTGGATTCGCCACTGCTCGTCGCCCACCAAAACCTTATATAAATAATCTGAAACCTGTATTAGATACAAGTGTCCACATAAAGGAAAGAATCTTCCTTTCTTGCTCTTAGGTAGAAGGCCAGCGGTGACTTCTAAATATAAAGAGTTTTGGCAGAATGAACTCTACCGTCTTCATCAATTCATACAAGCATATTTGCCAATACCACGTGATAAACCTACTTTCCAAATGTTGAAAATCATCCTAAGTTGAAAACACTCTCTGCTAGTAAACATAAATCCTCTAATGATCCGGCTCAGGTAAGCATATGTGTCTTAAGTTATCTTGAATTTATTAGTATGTGATGCGTGTCGTAAGTGCAACAAATTACTCAAGATATTTCCTACTAATTAACGAATAATATAGCGTTAGTAAGGATCGTTCCCACATAGAGCTTATAATTGATAGGTTATTTGGATTAACAAAACAAAATAAAGTAAAAGACAAAGGGGGGTTGGTTGTAAGATAACTTAAAAACTAAATAAAAGACAAATAAGAGAATAAATATGATTAGGGAACCCTTCGCCGTTACCAAGTGTTAACTCGCATAGTATACTTAGCTATATTTCGTTAGTACCATTCATCACCAACCGTAAAATAACAACTAGATCAGTGTTATCCCTAAAACTCCTTCTATCCTTGGATATGGAAGTTCTCGACTACCAAATTCTATCCAACCGAACCACCAATAGTGGATCACTCAAGGTGTAACTCAATCGAACGTTTTATGCTTTGTGAATTTAGGTTGATCCTAGTAGTTAAACTCTTAGATTAAGGTCCACTTGCTGATGTTGTCTTCACTCGCAATTGCTCCACAGAATCCCTCTGCAAGGTCTCGCGATTTTTACTTGTGTAGAGAGTTATTCGACTATTACTTATCTCCTAATTAACTTCTACTAGCTTTAGATCAATCTAGTATGAATCCCAAATTAATCTAAGAATTACTCATAAACTCTAGATTTAGTAAAGACATACGATGATGATAAAAACTCCGAACAAACTTGTATACTAATAAAGATTTACGTTGAAAACATTGAATTCATCCTTAATCAATGGAAATTAGATACACATGGATTTACTGAAACCCATGAAAAATATATGAAATTAAGAAGAAGAAAATATATTACAAAATACCAAGGTTTCCCCCTAAGGGGTGAACCCTAATTTCTTGCTTCTAACTTCTTTTATTCTTGTGATGTGGAACCTCTTGAAAAGATGAGGGTACCTAAATACACCACAATCTTTTGTTTTCAACCTATAAGTCCTCTTACCGAAAGTGATCGTCTATGGACAAAGTCGAGACAATGCAACAAATCGGTATTCACACTTTGTGTGATTGTCTATGGATACGAAATCGAGACAATACGGCTACCAAAGTGTGATACTTGATAATAGGTTCGGACTTAACCAAACTCTATAGGGTCACTATCGAGTATATCAGAGTTAACGTTTGTGTAATTTACTTTAAATTATATAAACAAATATAATTACGAAAAATAAAAGTAAATCACATAGCAAGATTTTTCTAACGAGGAAAACTGCAAGTGCAGAAAAACCCCGGGACCTAGTCCAGAATTGAATACTCTCAGAATTAAGCCGCTATACAAAATATACACCAACTTCGTATAGTTGAGACCAAGCAACTACCCCTAGTTCACTTAGTTTCCTCAGTATCCCTGCGCATTTGACTTCGATGAGTGCACGCACTGGTACAATTCCTTTAAATCGTATCCCAAACAGTAAAAGAACAATAAATCTGTTTGGTAACAACTCTATTGATTCTTTCAAGATAAAGATATCTCAAGTCATACACAAAGGCTTTTTCGTTTAATCTAATAAACTCCTTTGCCTGGTTAGATCAATCTATCCAATAACTACCAAAGTAGTTAAGTTTAGATTCACAATCAATTAATATAGATTCCAACAAGAAACTATAAAGTGATGCCGATCTCACGCAACTAATCAATCGAATAAATCCGATTCTAGTTGGATCCCAGCCGATCAAGGTTTGTGCACACACAAAGATATGAGAACTAAATAAGAAATCTTCTTCATCTTCTTTAATCTTCAATAAAAACCTGCACAACACCACTTGAATCTCTTGTGATCAATCACACAAAGAACGAAGTCTGTTAACAATGGATTATCACAAGATGTCTTTAGATCCACAAACAGTTCTAAAGATCCCGTCGATACTTCGATCTAGTTTGAGTGAATCTTATATCAGAAGAGAAGATTCTCAAGGATAAACAAACTAGGTGCAATCAAAGTTTCAACAACCGTTAGTTAATCAAATCAATCGAAAACTAATAACATTGCAATTATCTAGTTTCCCACCAACGGTACTCGTAGAGCTTCTTGATCCCACAGAAGTCTTTAAACGAGCGGTCGTAAGAGATTTCACCTAATTAGGATACTTTCCTCTCCAATTAGACGGCATCACCATAAACAACAAGAATGAAGTTTGCCTAGCTCTTAGGATAGATTGCTAGAAATGCAAACTTAGGTATTTATAGACTATGGATGTTTGGACACCAAGGAATTTCCAAAACCGAAAATATTCTCAAGATATGCAATGACTGCCAAAATCGGTTTTCCTGATTCCAATAAATGCTTGTCCAAAATTTATGAAATCTCTCAATAGAAAATCTCCAATTAGTAAATGCACATCACTAATTTTTATTCTCTAGAGATATGCATTTAATTGCTAGTAATTAAAGCATATAAAACCAAAAACCTTAATTAAAAGATTCCCAATTTATTTCGGCACGGGATCTCCTTGAGTACTAAGGAATATCTTTGAACATTAAATGATAAGAGTTATTGTATGTGTTCAAAGTATGTTGGCATCTCTTCACTGTTAATCCTTATTCATATTTACATGGATTTACCTTCTTAGAATCAGTTATACCACACTTCCAAACAAGTTTATAATTGGTTGACCTATATTCCAAGATAACTATGTGATTGATCAAATATCAAATCACATTCATGGGTTCAATCGGTTCTACTAATCACTAGGATCGGTTATACCTCAATATGGAAATACTTGTGATCGGTCACACAAGTTACCAAGACCGGTTACATCAATTACCAGGACCGGTTACCATATTCCATGGTATTGCTTGTGATCGGTCACACCAGTTACCATGATCGGTTACACCAATTACTAGGACCGATTACCAATTACAAGGATTGATTACACAATACACTGTGATCGGTCACACCAATTACTAGGATCGGTCACACCAATTACAAATATCGATCATACCATCTTATGGTGATTACTTAGGATCGGTTACACCAATTACTAAAAACTATTCATACCAAATCATAAGTCAGGCATTGTGATTAGTTATACCAAGATACATAAAAAAGTTATGATCGGTTCTACCATCTCACACATATTGGTAATCCAAAGATTTGCAATGAATAGCCGTACCAATAAGCCTAATAATTTCCCTTTCGATTCATAAACAAGTTCATGAATGTACTTCCTTTAAACAAATGTAAAACATTGTTTCCTAGGATGAAATCTTCACCATAACCCATTCACATAATCATAACAGTATATACAAGATTATGTCGATGTCATATCTACAAAGTTCAAAAGATAAGCGTTATACTTCGTAGTCTAATTCCCTAATACTATGATCATACAAATATGACCATGTCATATCACTAGATTATCATACAATATGTCCAGTATATACAACTTTGCAGTTATGTTTTCAATATAGCACGACTTGAAAGATACGTTAGGAATGAAACAGTTCAAGTCAATATTACTAACCTCAAGAGGAAGGATGATGTCGTCGTTGTAGTTCGCTTCTTCTTTACATTCTTCAGCTCTTCGGAGTAATACTTGTATGTATCAACATTCCTAGAGTTTCTAGTCTAACCTAAATGAAGTTGACTCTAGTATATAATTAAGCGACTTTAGATGAGTTTTGACACACTAAAATATGACAACCAAATTTGACATACCAACGCTTAGTGAGTTTAACCGAGCTATGCTCTAACACCTATTTTCTATTGTTTTTCTCTTTCAGAAATTTTGGCGAACAAATGGTGTGCATGAACTCGGGTTGAGAAGGTGGTATGGGGTCAGAAGTAGGTGGTGACGAAAGGGGTTTGGAGAGGATCAAAAGCTCCTTTATGTTGGTGGTATGCAGTCGGAGGATAGGGGTGTAGACGATGGTTTCTTGGGTGTAGCTTTAACCCCCTTTTATAGATTCAATTTTTCCCTTCAAACTCAAATCATATAACACCCCGTGTTTCCTATTTGTTTACAAACTCTAATCATTTAGTTATCTCAACCATTCATCATTATATCCAACAGACACAACTTTATTCAATGATGGCAGAATTCTATCTTCTTCAATGACTTCTCGTTCACACAACAAAACCAAAACCGCGTACAAATCATACCAATACTTCGTGTTGTTTTCAATATCGATTTATTTCTCTTCGAGTCGTGCACCTCCAATATATTCTCTCAGTTCCCATATATATCTCGACCTCATTATAAAATCCACTTCCTTACTGCACCACAGAAACAACTGCCAGAAGCTCTGTTTAAACTCAAGAAGCAAAATACTCCTTATTCACCAATCACAGGAAATAACTAATGTACCCAAAATTACTTCTAGGTATTAAACACGATTGATTTGATGATGGTGATTAAAAGGGTTATAAAGCAAATTGAAGATAAATAGAGGAGACAGAAATTTAACGTGGTTCGGTAAGTGATGCCTACATCCACGGATGGAATCCGGTTGGGAGTGATTTTATTGGTGTATACATTACATTGGTATTTCCCCGAGTTAGCTAACCTAGAATTCCCTATCCTATTAGGGTTTAGGATACATATATTTATATATTTTATGTATACCATAATTCTGATTTAAACTTGATATGCAAGCAACTTAGGAAACAAGACTTCTAGAATCTTCTTTCACGGGATATAGGAGCTTGATTAGCGAGCGCCATCAGTTTTATTGATGATACAAACATCGCCCCCTCTTAACCTCCAACTTGTTGGGGGTTAAATAATTTTTTTTCCTTCTGCGTCGACCATTGATGATGTAACTCGCCCCCAAGCGTTTGTAGAGATATTACAAAGATGCCCCCAACTGTGATAACCTGCAATGAAATTTTCTCACGTGCTAGGCGAGACTTTTTGCCACGTAGTGAACTTGTGATGCTCCAGAGTTAGTCGAGTCTTGAGTTGAATGTAATGTAATGTTCTTGCGGCTGGGGCAAGGCTTTTTGCTCGCAATGTAACAAGGCTGTAGTGCTCGCTGCTCGGGCAGGCTAGTTGTTTCTTGTGTTAAACATGAGTCTTTGGACCAACATCAGGTGTTGGGCTCATGGTCGATCGAGACGATACTTTATGCTTGCCTAGGTGCAAGTCTTTATACTCGCGTGTAAAGCGAGATTTTATGCTTGCGATAAGAGCATGACTTATGTGATCAAGTGCAAGGTGAAGCTTTACGTGCTTGCGATGTGATGCAAGGCTAAACTTGGAAGGGTCTAAAAAATTCACATCTCGAACTCGATCATGTCGCTATTCACGAACCTCGAACTCGATCATGGTTATGCTCCAAGTACACATAAAGTTTCTTGAACACATAATAATTTAGTGCCATGTTGTAGGGAATTGAAAGACGATTCTAACGAGCCAAAAATCACTAAATTCAGACTTATAACGAAGAAGTTATTGATGAAACAAGATTTTCACGAGTTAATTGCCACCATGTCAGCTAAGCCAACTGCCACGTAAACAGATTTCACCAAATCAATTGCCACCATGTCAGGCTTTCCTAATGTGTCAGTTGTTGATCGGATTTTTCCGCTGGTCAAACCTGACTGGTCTGGACCGAGTTGGACCAACAGCTGGAAAGCTTGGGCCCGAACCGAACTAGAGAGGATGAACCGGGTTGGATCAGCTAGTGTACTGGCTCTTTGGGTTGGGATTTCTGTCACACTTTCTGCAACACATATGTCTGATACTGGTTTATGAATTTCGCAACACTATTTACTTCTGTTTTTTCCACGTTTTTCAACCGTTCGCGGCGCTTTCTTCTTCGCAACACTTCCATAAGAACCCTAAAAAAATTATTTTTCCGCAACTTTTCTCAATGGAAAAACACGATCGTTTTACACGAATCCCCTTAGTCGGCGCCAATGTTTGTACCCAAAATTATTTTTAGGCACTAAACACGATTGATGTTGATGTAAAATTAGGTTTAGAAAACGATGAATACATGAGACAAAGAATTTAACGTGGCTTGGAAAGGGATGCCTACATCCACGGAGGAATCCCGTAGGGGGAGATTTTATTAATATGACTACAATAATTCTTGAATAGTTAGCTAACCTAGGATTCCATGTCTTTTTAGGGTTTAGGATACATGTATTTATATAGGTATGTATACCCTAATTTTGATATAAACTTGATATGCGAGCAACTTGGGCAACAAGACTTCTGGAAACTTATGGAATCTTCTTTCACGGGCTAAACGGGCTTAGACTAGTGGGCTTTCCATCAACTTCATAGACGGTGTAAACATAAATCGACCCCATCACCTTCTTCTCTGTTTTGTTCTTGACAATTACTTCCCTCGGATACTCATCTAACTGAGAGAATATTTTCTCAAACTCGGTCCATCACAGACTCCCAGTTTTTAGTACTCCTTATCTATATCAATAACGGAAACAATCGTTTTCTTCTCTCCCTCTTCATCTTTATCTTCATCGGTAATGGCCTATAATGGCATAAACCAACTCGAGTCATGCTCAACTTCAATCTCTCAGTCTCATTAACTGTCATCACCCAACACGCAAACTCCTTTTTTTCCCGACTAACCCATAATCAAGCTCGACTTATCCACTCTCCAACAGTCCAATATAGCTTATCCATCGAAAAATTGAGTCTCAACTGGTTCTCTGCGATTATATTCCATATCCACCATGATCATCATTGATCATAGCATCATCTCTCTGACCCATCATCAGCGATAGTAATCGCAGTGTCTGTACCCAAAATTACTTTTAGGTACTAAACACGATTGATTGATGATGTTGATATAAAATTGGGTCTATAAATGATAAATAAAAGAGACAAAGAATTTAACGTGATTCGGCAAGTGATGCCTACATCCACGGAGGAATCCCGTAGGGAGAGATTTTATTGATATGACGATTACAATAATTCTTGAGTGGTTAGCTAACTAGGATTCCATGTCTTTTTAGGGTTTAAGATACATGTATTTATATAGGTATGTACACCTAATTTTGATATAAACTTGATATGCAAGCAACTTGGGCAACAAGACTTCTGGAAACTTATGAAATCTTCTTCCACGGGCTAAACGGGCTTTGCCTAGCGGGTTTTCCGTCAATTTTATAGACGGTATAAACATCGTCCCCTCTTAACCTCCAACTTATTGGGGGTTAAGAAGTTTGTTTTTTCTTATGTGTCGACCGTTGATGACGTAACTCGCCCCCAAGCATTTGTAGAGATATTACAAAGACGTCCCAACTGTGATAACCTGCCATGAAATCTGCTCACGTGCTATGCGAGAATTTTTTTCCAAGTATTGGACTTGTGATGATCGAGAGCTAGTCGAAACTTGATAATAATGTAGTGTGCTTGCGACTGTGGCAAGGCTTTTTGATCGCAACATAACAAGGCTGTAGCGCTCGCTGCTCGGGCATGCTGGTTGTTGCTTGTGTTAGTCTTTTGAACAACATCGGGCGTTGGGCTCGTGGTCGAGACGAGACTTTATGCTTGCCTAGGTGCAAGTCTTTCATACTAGCGTGCAAGATGAGATTTTATGCTTGCTAAAGCAATACTTAAGTGCTCACGTGCAAGGTGAGGCTTAAGATGCTTGCGATGTGATGCAAGGCTAAATATTGACGGGTCTAAGCAATCCTCATCTCGAACTCGATCATGTCGTTATCCATGAACCTCGAACTCGATCGTGTTGCTATCTACGAACCTTGAACTTGATCATGTTGCCGCTTCAAGTGCACATCAAAGTTTTTCGAACACATGAATTTTTATCTCCATCTTGTATGTCTTCAAAATACGATTCTAACGAGCCAAAAATCAATCGGACTTAAAACGAATAAGTTATTGACGAAACAATATTTTCACAAAGTGCGCGTGATGTCGCTGATGTGATGATGATTGTACCCCTGAAGCTGACTTGGTGGTGACTGTTACTGGCGTGGAAACTGGTAACCAGACCATATTGCTGACGAGGCATCTTTGCTGACATGGCGTTGGTGCTGACGTGTCTTAGCTGGCTGGACCATATTGCTGAATGTGTAGATTTGCTGACGTGGCTATTGGTTGGACCCGAACGGTCTGAACCGAGTTGAACCAGCTGCTGGAGTGGTTGGTCTGAACCGAACCGGAGAGGTTGAACCGGGTTAGACCATCTAGTGAACCGACTCTTTGTGTTGGTTTTTTTTTTACACTTTCAGCAACACATATATATGTTATTGTTCTCTGAATTTCGCAACACTCTTTGCTTCTGTTTTCGCCACGTTTTTTCAACTGTTTCACAATGCTTCTTCAACAGTTTCGCAACGTTTTTTATGAACCCTGGTTGTTGTTGTTTTTTTGCTAATTTTTCATGGAATCTCATGCACGATTTGTTCCACACTTTTCTCAATGGAAAAACACAATTGTTTTACTTGAATGCCCTTAGTCGACGCCAATGTTTGTACCCAAAATTACCTCTAGGCACTAAACACGATTTATTTGATGATGATGATCGATTTTACTATTTGAATTGCACGGTGACAACTACTTGACAACAAAGCTGGCGTGGTGGAGAGAGTTAAGTACTTTCAGTTTATCTATTAGAAAAAGGAAAACTAATAAAAACCAGCTAATTAGAAAATATTAACTGTCGTTGATTATAACCGACGGTTTAGATGGAATAAAAAACTAAAGTTTAGAATCACTCTCATTTTCTTGTCTCAAACTTTCTGTTCTTCTTCTCCCATGGCTTTGTAGCTTTTCGAACAACGAGAGGAGAAAAGTAAAGTTGAAAACCTAATTCCAGCTTTGAGGTAAGAATCGTTAAATCCCATGAATCTTCATTCTAATCTGTTCAAGTATCTAGCGATTTACTTCTAGTTTTATGCTTTAGATTTGATTAAGTTATCATTTTTGTTTACAATCAATGGAGAGATTTCACATACTTTCATAAAGTAGGATTGTTTGATTATTTTATCTACAGTTATTTTATTTTTTTAGTTTAGCTTAAAGATCTGATGTGTTTGTGGTTGAATTTGTGGATCGAAGGTTGTATATGAATGTGAAGATGGTAATATAGTCAGTGGTTCTTCACATCCAAGTGGAGATGAAATTGTTTGCTTCACTACTGCTGGTGGCTGCAAGTAAGTTAAATTCCTTAAATTTTACCCTAATAACGGTTCATAAATGGTTTTAATTACAATTTTGGCTTTAAGTTTGTTAGTTTGGGAAAAGGGGTTTTGTTTTTAACAGGTCAAATCGTTTATAGGTATTGAATTGGTTGATTATGAAATTTTAGTAAGAACAGATGGGCAATTTATGCTAACCTGGTAACCCTCTTTGTATTTCTGTTTATTTATTGAACTGGTTGATTCTATTTTGATTTAGATATGTAGTATGGAAACTTAAAGTTAGTGAGTCATGGAAGCATAGTTTCTCTTAAAAGTTGTTGATTAAAGGCACCATGACATCACCAAATTATGAATGCTTCTAATTTGTGGGTGGTGAGTCTGGTGACGCCGACTCCTAAATGTTGTAGCTTCATGAGAAGCTTGATGTATGTGTTTATGTAACATTTTGAAAACCAATCATTATTCACTAGTAAAACAATTAGCAAGTGATGTTTCTATGTTAAAGTTGTACTTGTAGAGATTGTACATCCGTAAACTAGAACAATAGAAATGTTTAAACACTTCTCGCAGTCAGTCTCCTGATCGATAGTAAAAGTTTCCATATTTAATTTTACATATATTTGACTTCTATAAATTTTATATCCTTATGTACAATAAAACACGAGTAAAACCTTCTTTTGCGTGACTAACAAGTCTAAGTACTGAGCTGGTGAGAGCAACATGATAGTATTAGATAAGTTGTTTTCATCAATAATATGAGGAACATGAGTAGAGCTCCCATAACCTGTAATTAAAGTTTTCATGAGTAGCATTTTGGAAGAAACTAAAATTAGTCATTAAATTGCTAGTCTGTCATCATGTTTTCTCTGATCTGAACATTTACAAGCCTCTTTTTTTCTTCACAAATTCTTGTAGGCTGCCTGGTTTTGTGTCACTGTTCTTGAATTTTATTCATTATATATAGTAAGCTATTTACACATGTTTTCTCACTACTTCTTATGTTGGCACAATCATTTTGTACAGTGGTGTGATTAATCTGTGAATAATTACATTGAAGGCAATTCCCTGTTGTATATATCTGATCAATTTTTTTTTTGGTAGGGTTTGTAACTTTCATAAAACATGTTGTGTGAAAGCCTCAATGCCGACTATGCCCCATAAAGTAGCTGGCCAATTTGGCTTTTTGCAAGGTGTTGGTTCACTAAATGGCTTTGAATTTCCAATCCATGTACCAAAGGCGCTATGCTTATGGAAGGAAACACTGAAAGTATTTTCCAGGTGCCGTGTTAGCAAGATCTATCTGTGGTAAACCCATGTGCATCACCTGTATTTTTTTTTTGTAGGGTTTGTCTCGAAAACTTTGTCAGCTAATGTAACATGATAATGACAAAGGATTGACTTTTTACACCTGTTTTAATGTTAATTTGCAAACATAACCTAAAAACTCAATAAAGCCACTAATATAATCTGTAAATTTATGGGTCCATGAATATATTTTTTCTTTGATGAAATGAACTTTCTTTATAAATTATGACAGATAACATTGAGTAGACAGATTATGTCGATTTCACAAGCACATCTTTATCTTGAATGGCACTACTTGCCAGATCCACATATTTGTTCTATTCAAGCAAAATTCATCTAATTCTCCTCGCAAATAAAGGAGCATACACATAATGAACCTAAAACCAAATGAAAGAAACACAAAATACACATCCTTATGAATATAACTCTGCCTTTGTATAAACCCCTCGCTGGAAGGTGTTAGAGCACTGCTCGGTCGAACTCGCAAGCGTTGCTATCTTAAGCTTGTTTGTCAAGTTTAGGTGATTAAACTATAAGTCTTGATTTCTAGTCTACTTATAGCTATGTCTCGGATTAGGATAGAATGTGTAGTTGAGCTTTAGACTTCACGACTTTCATCGATTGAAGACGAAGATCTACTGAGAAGAGCTTGGAGGAACTTCATCAACAAAATGTATGTGGAGACTAAAACTTATCTATCACTCAGAAAGCTATTCTATTCTATCTCCTAATGAGACTAAGTCGTATAGCTATATAGACTTTTATATTATACACATTTGATATTTCGAGCCGAGTTTATCTCGCTTATCTATTTCTCGAAATAATAGTTGGGAGATTTTTGCTTTAGCTACGTTCATCATTATTCTTGACGAGTTTAGTTGGAAACAATTTATTTGTTGGAAACTAAATAATAAGTCAAAAGATGATCATGTGAAAATTGCCTTGAAACATCTTACATGATTTGTGTGAGACAGTCATTTGATGTTAACTCGGAAAGTTTCGTATTGATCATTCGATCACTTGAAATTTACTTATAAGCTAATAGTTTGTGTGAGACAGCTATTGTCGTCTTCTAAGGATGTTTCAATGATTGAAATGGGAGTTTAGAACAATTAAGCTTTGTTTGGATAAAACACAGTATGCATACCAGTATGCAATTTTTTTTGGTATGATTCAGGTCCGAAAACCTTGTTTGCATACTAGTATGCGAACGGTTTTAACTATTAAAGTCCGGGAACCAAGTTTGCATACCAGTTTGCGAACGGTTCTACCTGAGTTAGGTCCGAGATGGCAGTTTGCGTACCCGTATGCAAATGGCTGGACAAGACCAAAGTCTGGAACTATTGTTTGCGTACCAGTTTGCAAACTTAGTGGTTAAAGTTCTAAAATCGGATTAAGTATGTTTTCATACTCATGAAAAAATACATTAATAAATTAAGGAATGCAATCTTTGCAAACCGTGGCTTAATTTTCATGAATTGATTTCGTTATAAGTACTTTGTACAATTACGAATCAATCCGATTTTGTTTCAATTGTTTCTTATATACTTCTAAGAGATATATACAATTGAACAACTCTATGAGTAACATAATTAGATTCATATGATTATCTTTCATGATTAATTGATCATCATATTTGATCTAGAAGTGTTAGATGAATGTGGTTAATACAAAAGTGTTCATATGGCTAACTTCGGTTAACTATTGTTGAGCCAACTCAATATACACGTCTAGGTACGGTTACCCATATCTAAATGAAGGTATATTTCATTTGTGTGTAACAAGTTAAGACCATCTAACGTTGGAGAGATATTTCTTTGGTTTTAAGCAAATTTAGTTTGAATCTTAAATCAGGTTTTCATTTAACGGTGAATATTGAATGCTTTGTTTCTAAACTAACTTAGCTTTGATTGTAAGCAAACCCTGATTTGAAAGACTATATAAGGCAGAACTCTAGAAACTGGAAAACATAATCCTGACACTTTCCTGTGTCCTAGTTGCGACTAGAGTCGATTCTCTTTTAACCTAGGTTTTTCCAAGACCATAATAGGTTAACGACTTAAAGACTTCATTTGGGATTCGTGAAGCCAGACCCAACTATTTTCTCTGTAGTTGCGCGTTCTGATCTTACTTGTTCTTTCGTATTGAGTACGATCTTCTCTAAGATTTGCTCGAGATTTATCTCCGATAGGTAAGATATAAAAAGTAATCACAAATCTCTTCGTCTCATTCTTTGTGATTCCACAATAACTTCTTCTACTACCATATAGTTAAGTTATTATGAGGTGATTGATATTTCTTGGCTATTCTTCGGGAATATAAGACCGGATTATCAATTGGTTCTCATTCACCTTGATTTATCAAAAGACGGAACAAAAACTTCATAGGTACTTCTTTGGGAGACAAATTTATCTATCAGAAAGACTTATCTGTGGGAGACAAATTTGTTTATAAGTCTTCGACTTTGGGTCGTAGCAACTCTTAGTTGGGGTGAGATCAGTGATATGATTTTAATTGTTGTTTTAAAGGGTAGTCTTTTGTCCTTCTCCACCTGTAGACTTCATTTTTGTAGCTATTTCCATTTCTTTTTGGATGATTCACTTAATAAAAGACATAAACTAGGAAACAATCATAATACAAGGTAATATACAAGAATTATAGCTAGAACATGTATGGAATTAACACTTAAAATATGTAAATTAAGCACTTATCAGTATGCATTCTAACGCCTATACGACTTTCTTAATGTTTCAAAGAGAAAGTCATGTGAGACCTATGTAAGATGGTGTTAGAGCACTGCTCGGTCGAACTCGCAAGCGTTGATATCTCAAGCTTGTTTGTCAAGTTTAGTTTCCAAAACTATAAGTCTTGATTTCTAGTCTACTTATAGCTAATTCTCGGATTATGATAGAAAGTGTAGTTGAGCATTAGACTTCACAACGTTCATCGATTGAAGACGAAGAACTACTATGGGGAGCTTGTGGAACTTCATCAACAAAAGGTATGTGGATCCTTGAACTCATCTATCACTCAAAAGTCTATCTACTCTATCTACTATTTGAGACAAAAGTCATATAGCCATATAGACTTCAATTATACACATTTGATATTTCGAGCTGAGTTTAACTCGCTTACATATTTCTTGAAATACGTGTTGGTAAGCTTTCGCTTTAACCAAGTTCATCTTATATACTTGACGAAAGTCAAAAGATGATCATGTGAAAATCTCCTGGTAACATCTTACATGATTTGTGTGAGACATTCATTTGATGTAGACTCGAAATATTTCGTATTGATCTATCAATCACTTGAAAATTGCTTTGAAGCTGATAGTTTGTGTGAGACATCTATTGTCGTCTTCCAAGAATGTTTCAATGATTGAAAAGGGAGTTTAGAACAATTAACGATGATTGGATATAGCACAGTATGCGTACTTGTATGCTAACTGTTGCAAGTTATTCCAAGTCCGGGAACCATGGTATGCATACCCGTATATGTACTGGTTGGTTTAATGAAAGTCCGAGAACTTAGTATGCATACCCGTATGCATACTGGCGTAAGTTCACGTCCGAAAATTCAACTGAGTTTGGAAGGTATGTGTACCAGTTCGCATCCTGGCGAACCCAAACTAAGTCCGACCACTTAGGTATGCATACCCATTTGCATACTTGAGTAGGTTATGTTCTAAAATCGTTTTGTTCATGAACTAAAACATATATATAATAAGGAATGCAATCTTTTGCAAACCGTGGCTATAATGTTCATGAATTGATTCGAGTGAATCAAAATCGATTTTGCTTCAATTGTGTCTTGTATACTTCTATGAGAATATAAACAATTGAACAACTCTAGAACTAGTTTCATTTGAGTCATTTGGACTAGTTGTGTTAAGATGAACAAGGTTGATATGAAAGTGTTCATATGGCTAACATCGGTTAACTATTGTTGAGCCAACAAGGTGTACACATTTAGGTACGGTTACCCATATCTAAATGAAGTCACTTTTCATTTGTGTGTAACAAGCTAAGTTCGATCTAACAGTTGAAAGATATTAGCTTGAGTCTAATCAGGTTTTCATCTAACGGTGAATATTGAATGCTTTGTTACCAAGGTAACATTGATTGCAAACCCTGATTTGAAGACTACATAAGGGATAACTCTAGCAACTAGGAAACCTAATCCCCACACCTCCTGTGTGATACTAGTTGTGACTAGAGTTGATTCACCTTTAACCTAGGTTTTTCTAAAACCATTATAGGTTAACGACTTAAAGACTTCATTGGGATTGTGAAGCCAGACCCAACTATTTTCTCTGTAGTTGCGTGTTCTGATCTTGCTATATTCTATCGTGATTGAGTATTATCTTCTCTATGATTTTCTCGAGATTTAATCTCCGATAGGCAAGATAAAAAGTAGTCCCAAACGTCTTCGTCTCATCGTTTGTGATTCCACAATATCTTGTTTCGCTACCATACAATTAAGATTATTGTGAGGTGATTGATATTTCTAGGATGTTCTTCGGGAATATAAGTGCGGTGTATCAATTGGTTCCTGTTTACCTTGATTTATCAAAAGACGGAACAAAACTCTTAGGTATTTCTGTGGGAGACAGATTTATCTATTCAATAGACTTTTCTGTGTGAGATAGATTGGTTTATCAAGTCTTCGACTTTGGGTCGTAGCAACTCTTAGTTGTGGGTGAGATAAGCTAAGGGAATCAAGTGCGTAGAGTGCTGCTGGAATTCAGAGGCGTAAGGAATGCGAATGTACCTTAATCAGTGTGAGATTGGTCAGGGCTCAACTACATTCCAGTCCGAAGTTAACTTAGAGTAGGCTAGTGTCTGTAGCAACTTAATACAGTGTAGTGTTCAAATCTGGACTAGGTCCCGGGGTTTTTCTGCATTTGCGGTTTCCTCGTTAACAAAATTTCTGGTGTCTGTGTTATTTCTTTTCCGCATTATATTTGCTTATATAATGAAATATCACAGGTTGTGCGTAGTTCAATCAATTAGATAATCCAACCTTTGGTTGTTTATATAAATTGATTGACACTTGAACATTGGTATTTGGTACCGTTCAAGTTGTTTCACATAATAATCAGGCTCGTAGATTTCTATCTGTTTGATTTGCTGATTACATTGTGAAACAGAGATACAACTCTTGGATATATTTCCATTGATTGAGTCTAACTGTCTAGTTGATTCTCTTGGAATTATATTGGAGTTTGACCATACAGATTTCCTAAACGAAATATTGGGTGAGGTTGTTAGAACCCCTCTTTTTCAATTGGTATCAGAGCAAGCAAACACGTTTAAGACCTCATAAGTGTGTGTTTGTAGCGATCTGAATCTATGGACAGTTGTGATATCTCAATAAATGCACCACCAGATCCATGGATTTCAAAATTCTCTTCTAAGACTGATTTAATTAAATCCGTAGAAGAAATTCTATCTACACCTCCACCAGGTTTAAAATCCCATGAAGTGTTTTCAGGGCTTGAAAAGAAGCTTGAGAACTTATCTCTTGATATTGAGTCATACTTCCAGAAAGAGCAAAAATCTCTTGATAAGCTAAATCAAGTTATGATGAATAATATTCATGTTGAGGTTGATCTTGATTCACTAATTAGTGAGAGCAATGCTCCTCCTATAGGTAATTCAATTTGATGTAACAAACTAAATGAATTACAAGAAGAGTTTAAATCTCAGTCCTTAAACTATATCATCTCAAAACATGATTCAGTTCATCAGTCAAACCCTGATACACCTTCTTAAGATAATAGTATTGTCTTCCTTTATGAAAGAGTTAGGACGTCTCTTTTTATCAAAAGAGTTTCCCTACGCAGTACTAAATATTATATGCAGAGACTGTGTTTTATAAGTTGTAAACGAACAAATTAGGAACACAAATTAACTTGTGCTCTTTTTATGTTCTTTGAAAAACTTGCAAAAACAGTCTTATGGGTATTTCTCAATACTGTAAGATGCAAGAGTAGTTGTAAAGAAACTCTCCCTTGGTGTCATGGTGTACGTGGCTGCTTTGTATTGCATCATCATACAAAGTTTTACTCAAGTGAAAAATCTGTTGCTTATCAAAATTTGATGTAGCATAAAACAAACAAGTCCTTGATTATACATATACGATTCATGTACGCTGAACGCGTAACCATTGCATAGGTAAACCATGTTCCGAAACATTCATGACCTGTTCAATTCCCGTTCCACCTACACATAAAAGAGAAGGAGTGCTTCTTGTTCTTTTCACCTCTTCTTCACAACAGTTCGAGAGAGAAAGAGAAAAACCCAAGGGTTTGCAAACTCATATTCACAAAACTCTTTTTTCAATCTTTTTGTGTGTTCTTGGTACCATTGGAATCACATCAAGAATCTACATCACGGGTTTGTCCTTGATTCTTCTTTTGTTTCAGTTCCGGAGCTTCATAATTACCAACAGTTCGCATACCCGGTAAGTTCTTTATTGATTTTTTATTCTCTTGGGTTTCAATGTCACCTAGGAAAAGATTGAATCGTGGTGAAAGTTCGGATGCTAATGCTAGTGATGAAACTTATTATGATGCAAGTTTGAGAACTAGGTTTGTTAGCAAAGAGACTCGCGACCTCTATTTGGAATATAAGGAGAAACATCCCATTAGACAAAGGTTCTATGATGCTTCAAAAATTAGTTTAGAACATCTCTCCATGCTTTTTTAAAGGTTTTGACTGGGGCATTATTCATCAACCTATGGGAACTGCTCATGTCGAAATGACTGCCCAGTTTTATGCAAATCTTCTTGTTCCAGACCTGGTAAACTGCACTTTTAAAACTATTGTTGGGAACGAAATCTGAAAAGACGAGGGTACCCAAATATACCTCAATCTAAAACTTTTCCACTTATAAGTCCTCTTACCGAAAGTGATTGTCTATGGACTAAGTCGAGACAATGCAACGAATCGGTATTCACACTTTGTGTGATCGTCTATGGATACTAGATCGAGACTATACAACAATCAAATTGTGATTACTTGATAATAGGTTCGGACTTAACCAAACTCTATAGGATCACTATCAAGTAATATTGAATTAACGTTTGTGTAATTTACTGTAAATTATAATAACAACAATTATAATTGCGGAAAACAAAAGTAAATGACACAGCAAGATTTTGTTAACGAGGAAACCGCAAATGCAGAAAAACCCCGGGACCTAGTCCAGAATTGAATACTCTCAGAATTAAGCCGCTATACAAAATCTAAACCAACTTCGTATAGTTGAGACCAAGCAACTAAACCTATAGTTCACCTAGTTTCTTCAGTATCCCTGCACTTCTGACATTCGATAAGTGCACGCACTGGAACAATTCCTTTGGTTCGTATTCCAAACAGTAAAGGAACAGAGAAGTCTAGTTTCCCACCAGTGGTACTTGCAGAGCTTCTTGATCCCAAAGAAGTCTTTAAACGAACGGTCGTAAGAGATTTCGCCTAATTAGGTTACTTTCCTCTCCGAATAGACGGCTCCACCAGTAACAACACAACAAGGTAGTTTTGCTGACTCTTAGGATTAGTTTGCTCGAAATGCAAACTTAGGTATTTATTGAC